>CAUYLG010060726.1:0-190633 GCA_963573385.1 Cacajao melanocephalus | reverse complement strand
ATTCCTTCCTGTCTCCATTGTTAAGCACAATTACTGGCATAAAAGAGGTTTTTAATACCTATTTTTAGACTGCATTCTAGCCTGGGCAATAGAACAAGAATCCCGTTCTCTCTGCCTCTTTCTCTTCCTCTTTCTTTCTCTCTTACATTCTTTTTTTTCTTTATTTCACTCTTTCTTTCTTTCTTCTTTTCTCTCTTTTTCTTTCTTTCAAAAAAAAATTTATCCTTTCAAAGCCTAGTTCATCTCCCATGAAATGCCTTATTCTCCCTGGCAGCATGATTCCAAAATTTACCTTCCTTAAAAGTTAGCAGATAGGGTTAGTGACGTTATACAATCTCATGATGAAAGAGAGAAGGTTAAGAGGAAGATGAAAGAAGAGTAGCTTGTTTACTTGACTGCTCCCTCTTCACCATATTCCACTAGATTGAGTTCCATTATTTTAATCCTGGATCTTATGAACTTGCCTTTAATAAAGTGACTTTGTTGTTATCTACTCAGAATTACGGCTCTTGTTTAACAACCAAACACAAAGTATTATTGATATCTATACCATCTAAAATTAGGTATAGTAAAAACCAATGCTATAGATTTCTTTACAATTGGCTTATATTAGAGGATCTCTGCATGCTGTAGTAAAAAACTGTGATTTCGATCAAGATCTGTTTTTTCTCCCTTGAATTCTGGGTCCTAGAACTCTGTTGCGTTTTACCAAACTTATACTCAATCAGTGAATTACTCTTGTTAACCAGTGAAGACAACAAACTCAATCTACCATCTCTCTCAGCACACAATTCATCCCAAATATCACTCCTGATGCCTGCTTTCTGGCCATAGCAGGGGGTAGTAAGAAGAGCAAACATAAATTTTGAATCAAGATTTTAATCCTAACTTTACAACCTACTAGCTGTGAGGTCTTGGAGAAGTTACTTAGCCTTTCTGAATCAGTTTCTTTATTCTCACAATGGGAATGACAATGTTTTCGGAGTTTATGTAAGGCATTAAAGTATCTGCTTAAATTAGGTAATCACTGGTTGTCCTATTTTGGTATACAATGTTTCTATTATTATACTTGTCACTTCTAAGTTTGATAGCATATTTAATGCTAGCTAATCTCATTTCTCTTTTTTCTATGGATATTTTTCTCCCTATTAATTGTTTTGATCTACTCCATACTTTATAAAGTCACCCATGGAAGTTTCAGTACCTTTTACTCAAAACCGAAAAATCAAAGCAGGGGAGAAGTGCACCAAATGAGAACTGACAGAGTTATATAAAATTTTACTTACGTCTAAAAATTTATACAAATTATCTAGCCCTAATCACAGTACTTTGCAGTTTGATTAATAAAAATCCTGCTTGTATAAATGGGAGTTTATTAAGCTTACCAGAAAGTGATTTTTAAACACTAAATGAAAGGCAAATGTTGTGATTAATTCTCAGTGAGCAATTAGGTAAATATGAGAAAGTAGCAAACTGCTTGTTTCCTGTCCTTCGTATGACAAGAATGAAAGCAATTTAACAAAATATTTCTTTTGTTTTCTCTGTACTTCTCATTTTGATGACTGAAAAATCAATTATCTTCCTTTAGAGACTCAAAGAAAATACATAGGAGGGGATAAATTTGAAATTATACCTTCAAAATGTCAGTGACACTAGCTGATGAAACACTTAAGTGGAAATCAACTTTAATACTTTTCAACACATATAAAAATACTTTCCTGTTTTACTTTTTTCCTGATTTTTCATTTCATTCTTAAAAACTTTTCAGCCACATTATCTACATTTGACAAGGAATATATTCCTCTTAATATTGATGCAGATGAAGATTAACACAAATATGTTAAATGGCCTGAAGGGATGGTCTTTACATGTAAGGAAAAAAGTTCAAAGTTAAATAACACACATACACATTTCCTCAAATGTCAATATTGTATTTGATATTTACAAAACTGAGGAATATTTTTGACACTTGTTGTTTCTGTCCAATTTGTTAAGATAATATTTTGTTGACTTTGTGTATTCCATCTTCTATTTCTTCTATTTTCATTTACTTTAGAAATATACCATACTCTAGGAAGAACTTAGGGAGGCAAACATGTTATAAAGAAATATTTGTTTGTTAGTTTTGAAACTGTTTAATGGAAATTTTAGAGGAAAAAAATGGGAAATTTGGGTAAAAGAGATAAGATAGTCACCTAAAGCATGTATAATGAAAAAAAGAAATTAGACAAATAAAAAAAAGTTGGAGGGTCCAGGGTTACTCCTCACAACTAATGTCTTATGAGGAAAGAGACAAAAAACAAGTGGAAAGCTCTTTGTGCTTCTTTTTTCATATATATTCTGTGTGTGTGTGTGTGTGTGTGTGTTTCAGATATATATATATATATATAAATAAAATACAAATGGAATATTCAGTGTCAAATTGCATGTTTAAATGGTGGATTTTTTTTTTACTACATTCAAATAAATTTGTCCCAGGTGATTAGATTTGAGGCCTACTAGAATAACTAATTGCAACGCATTATAATTTAAGCTCATCATAAAGCATACGTTCACTTGTTTTACAGTAAACATCAATTCATGAAGGGAAGAAAATCCTTAAAAATAAAAATCAGTTAACCCAAGTTATTTCAAGTCATAAATTTAAATACCCACTAGATTCTTCAGTGAACACTGAAGAGCAGTTATTTTTATGGTTTTGTATGTTATGCAAAGCTGGAGACATATGTTTTACTTGAAACTTGCGGCATTTTTTTAACAGATCTTACAAGCTACCTGTTAAATAACCAGACACATAATAAAGACAGGTAAGCAGCATTATACACGATTCTGTTAAGATAAAACTAAAACTTTAAAGAAACCACATATATTATGTAATGATTTATAAGAATTATACATAAGAATATAATAAGTATATAATAAATATGTTTAGCCCTTTTTCCTAAGACAAGAGGACTTAAATTTTTAAAAGGTATTTGCCTTTATTTTCTAAGTGAAATTTTAATGTACAAAAAGAAGTCCTGCTCAATAGTAATGGCAAAAATAAGATCACAGAATGTAAACTTGTGCAACACCTATATTTTACAGATGGGGAGAGTGAGCTTACTGACCTATAGAAACTTAGGCCTGCCATAAGCATGACCTGTAACTGATTATGATGTTTGTACTACATCACCGTTTGGAATAAAAGTTGAAAAGAACTCCTCCAACTATAAAGACACTTATAAAGTCACCATAGATTATTGACTGGTATTTCCAAAAGGAAAATGAAATAGGCTTTTTTAGAAGTTAAAAGATTATCTTGTCAGATACATCATTTAAATTCACTTTGAAAGACACCCAGTCATTATAATCAGGTGACTGTGGGAATAACATATATTATTACTAGAAGGAAGAAATCATTCTTCATTTAAAAGGGCCAATCAACACCAAAGAAGCATGATTATCACAAATTATTACTTTTAAAAACAATAATAAATAGTTTCAAAGAAAAAAATTCAGAGGGAAAAATAATGCTTCAAATGGTCACTACGAAAGTTACAAACTGGGCCAGGCACTATGGCTCATGCCTGTAATCCCAGCACTTTGGGAGGCTGAGGTGGGCAGGTCATGAGGTCAGGAGTTTGAGACCAGCCTAGCCAACATGGTGAAACTCCCATCTCTACTAAAAATCCAAAAAAAAAAAAAAAAAACAAATTAGCTAGGCATGGTGGTGGGCACCTGTAATCCCAGCTACTCATGAGGCTGAGGCAGGAGAATCGTTTGAACCCAGGAGGCGGAGGTTGCAGTGTGCCAAGATTGTACCATTGTACTCCAGCATAGGCAACAGGGTGAGACTGTCTCAAAAAAAAAAAAAAAACGAAAGAAAGAAAGTTACAAACTGAATACTAGAGTGGAGGCCAAGTAAATGTGAAGAAGTCACTGCACAAACACAATCACCATGTTAAATGAGCTGCAGGCAAAACTGACTTTCTAATTTAACTTGGAGGGTTAGTGCAATCAAAAGGGTCAAATAGGTTGTATAGGATGGCACAGTCTTGATTTTCATTGCTTAAATCTTTGAGATTAGGTTGTCATTTCTTTTAAGTCTTTTGTCATTAATACAGAATTTTTTTGCCAAAGCCTGAACATTTTATGCAAGAAAAGTATTAAAGAAAATTATTAAATAAATAACTATTTCTCTACATAATATAAAATCAATTTGTTTGATCATTTGCTTGGATTGATTTGTTTTCAATGATACAGACTTGGTTTTAAAATAGCATCCCATGCTGCTCCTTAGTTACACATTTGCTTTACTTGCTTTTAAATATTATGGTCTTTTAATATTTTTTGCCACTCAGAATAAGAAAAAAACAACTATCCATGCCAACCAAATATTCCTGTAAAGAACATAATTGTGATATGCCCCTCAGATGAAAAAACTCCATCAGAAGAACAATGTCCTTTAAATAACTCATTCACATCACGTCTCAGTCATTGAAAGCACCTTGCAAGTTTATTTCTTCCTTCCTATAGAAACCTCCTTTCACGTGATATCTCTGATGTTGAAATTCAGCAGCCTAGAAGACTTAATACGATATGAAATGCATCCAAATTGAGATTTATTCTACAACAATTAAACACCAAACTGGTCATTCTCCAAAATATTGTGAGGAAAAAAAAGTCATACTTTAAAGATCGTCATTCACAAATGATCAGCGTAGGTCCCAGGGATGGAACAAAATGGTTCTAATTCAATGAATGCAGAATGTTAGTATCTTCTTAATGAATGTTGAACTGCTTACAGAGAAAATGCCCCTTACATGACCACAGATATGCCAGAATTTTATGTTTACCCTGTTTGTCAAGGTCTTTGTCTCCACAGCCAAAAGGAGAATGGTGATTTACACAACTGAAGCGACAATACTCAGTCCACTGCCTTTATGGAAGCCTAGATTGTCAATGACTGCAGCTATTTCAGAGGAATAAATTCAGCTGTGTAGAAAAAGCCACTTGACTTGAGTTTCAGTGTCACTCTCTGTTCTCTGTACAGTAAATTTGTAAACCCTCAGAAGTGGGGCTGGTAAAGCTTACAGCCTTTACATCTCAAATAGCAAATTTCTAATATTCAGGAAGGGAGGGCCTCCTGAATATTAACATGTTTAAACTTAGTATGCCTTTAATCAACTTTGTGCCTGCAAGAGGTAATTTCTCTATTCTCAAAGCCTTGGCTTTTATCTGACCCCAACTGAGATTCCCATAAATTTACTCCATGACATGAGGTAATTCCTCAACTGTATTTCAAAAGATTATTTTGCTTCACTAATTATACATAACAGCTTCTGACATTCTCTGTAAGAAGGTATTTATGTAAACTTCATGGTCTGTCCACCATTATTCAAAACCAACCTCTATTAAAGGGTTAACCACTTCAACTGAGTCCCTAGGATAGACACATCTCTTAACCTGGCCATAATAATGGTAAGAATAGTGTTTATTAATACTTATTATATGCCAGGAACTTTAGATGTATTGATTCACTTAACATGATCCCCTATGAGGTAAGTGCTATTATTACCCTCATTTTATAGGTGGCCTAGAGAGCTGAAGTAATGGCATGCTCAAAGTCATCATGGTTATTAAGTAAGTGTGCATGTTGCATCTGAATTTAGGTAAACTGACTTCAGAGCCTATGTTTTTCCACTTCACTAAACTGCGGATTTATAGAGACCTCCAGAAGGGGAAAAAAACAGACACCTCTCAATGGTGTTTTCTATAACACACTTAGATCACCTAAAGGCTTGGGGCATAATTTTTCTATACATGGTTTATCTTTGTTGGCTTCTTATCCATGTCCTTTCGATCTTGACCCTTTGTCCTTGCCACATCCATCTTCAAGAGGTCAGTCACTACGTGCCCTCTCTTAGGGGCTAGATTTGTCACTGAGTCACTCCATGTGAGCTCCGCTCATCTCTGGTTCCAGATGTGTATCTCTACTTTCTCCTTTTCCTCTCTCTTTTCCTTCTCAATACCTGTGTGCATATTATTCCATAAGTGAATAGTAATAACGTACAGGATGGTTCTCTTTCAAAGCCCTCACAAAATGAATTTACAATTCTGACCATGACCACAAGTCTTAACCCTAAGTGCTAGGCAAAGTTTTGAGATTTATGGAGCAAAGCCAAGCCCCACTTTTACCCCAGTTAACAGTAAGTCAAACCCCAGTCACGTGAGCAAACAGCAAGGCTATCTTACTTCCCCCAGCTGTTGGATGGTTGAGTATGAACCTTCTTCTTATACTGAGGCTTGTGGTTGTGTGTCATACAGCAGTATGATGGCAACAGAAAATGGAAAAAAATCAATTATAATAGTGTCAAAATAAGACTAGCAATAACTAATATATATGGCAAGTGATGCTTTGAGGTTTTTTATCCATTATTCATTTAATCCTCACAAGGATCCTATGAAAGTATTGCCATTATTACCTCAATTTAACAGATGAGACAACTGAAATCCAATGGGCTTAAGTATCTTTTCCAAGGTCACCCTGGGAAGTGGCAGAGCTTCCAATCTGACTTAGGTAAATTTGCCTTCAGAAAGTTTATGCCTAACCACCCAGGGACACTGCATCTCAACAAAACTTTGAAGATGACACTGAACTTGACAATAAAGAAGTTGTTTGGAACATTTACCCCATTAGCTTCAACTAAGTGACAGACTATAGGGGAGGATGAAGGACTGCAATGGAAAGTGAAGTACAGAGGAAGTGAGAGATGGCAGGGCTGGGGGCAGTTATTCCTTCAGGTCATTCTGTGACATGAAGAAAAGAGATGACACGAAGAAAAGAGGTGACAGTTGATTTAAACGTAGTCCTAGATGACACTGAGGTTTTAACCTTGGTTTCTTTGGTTGCGTTTTTTATAGGACTTTGTATGTCTGAAAACAGTATATTGCATTCAGACTTCCTGAGTTAAAAACCAGCTTTGCCCTGTATAAACATCCAACTTTAGGAATTTTTAAATCTTTTTGAGATTTACTTTTTTATAGCATACAAATACCTCAATGAATTTTAAAAAGATTGAAGGACAGTATTCCAGAACATAGATGGTGGTTTCAGGTAGGTCAGTTTCAGATATCTTTCTACAAGGGGAAACTCCAAATAGAAGGATAGGTAATAATGAATAAAACAAGCCAGAAGATAAGAAATAGAAAAGCCAGAAAACTGAATGCTTCCAGTCTTACAGGGGAGAAAGAAAACTTCCTTCTCAAAAACAGTTGAGAAAAAAAATGGGTGAACATAAATCTGCAAAGTGAAAGAAGGAGATCAAGGTATATCTCTCCTGATGATACCGTAAAAGAATTTTGACTGAAGCCTCTAATTCTTAAATGTGACCAGTGACATCCTATAATTAAAACATTGGACCTTCTTTAGGGGCATTTGCCTTGCCTTCACTAGTCAGGTGCACAAACTTATATTTAGAGTCAAAATACTTTTTAATTTATCACAAGTTATAATGCCTCACAACTCACTATTGCATGATTTGTGGAAGTTGTTTAAATTTTCTAAACTACAATTTCCTTACCTATTCCACAGGGATAACAATAGTATATGCCTTATCATGTCTGAAGATAATGTGTGACATGTCACCAAAGAGAAAATAAATATGAGCTATCATTAGTAGGTATACTGCAGTTGCAATTGGCTTATGTTTATGCCTGTGACTATCCAGCACATTGTAGTAGTTAATGCCTATCTATGGAAAAGATGAATAAAGCATGATATTAATTTAGCATAAAATTAAAGCCTTTTTACATTTTCATCATTTTAATTACTAGAATCATATTATTATAAGAAAAGAACACAGGATTCCTTGGGAAAACTGGCATATGAATTAATTAATAGTTTGGCACTATGATAGATTTACCTGGCACATATTTTATGAAATACTTCCTGTAAGCCAGGCATTATTCTAGGCCCTGTGGATGCAGAAATGAGTAAAAGAGATTAAGTTTCTGCCCACATGTAGCTTACATTTCCTGGGGAGAGACACAATATGTGAGTCAACAAGCAAGTGCATAACATGACAAGTGCTGTGAAGAAAAGGTGATATAAAGGACCACAGGCCAACAGGGTCTCAGGGAAGACCTCTACGCAAAAGTGACATTTGTGCATGATGATATCAAGTGACTGCTGGAATCAGGAAGGCATCTCAACAGAGAAGATACTTAGTTAATTTTTTTTACACTTTTATTTTACTTTAAGTTCTGGATACATGTGCAGAATGCACAGGTTTGTTACATAAGAATATATGTGCCATGATGGTTTGCTGCACCTATCAACCCATCATCTCAGTTTTAAGCCCTGCATGCATTAGGTGTTTGTCATAATACTCTCCCTCCCCTTGCTCCCCACCCCCTGACAGGCCCCTGTGTGTGATGTTCCCCTGCCTGTGTCCATGTATTCTCATTGTACAGCTCCCACTTATGAGTGAGAACATGTGGTGTTTGGTTTTCTGTTCCTGTGTTAGTTCACTGAGAATGATGGCTTCCAGCTTCATCCATGTCCCTGCAAAGGACACGATCTCATTCTTCTTTGTGGCTCTATAGTATTCCATGTGCCACATTTTCTTTATCCAGTCTATCATTGATAGGCATTTGGGTTGGTTCCAAGCCTTTGCTATTGTAAATAGTCCTGCAATAAACATACATGTGCATAAGTCTTTATAGTAGAATGATTTATAATCCTTTGGGTATATGGGAGAAAATTTTTGCAAACTACCCATCTGACAAAGGTCTAATATCTAGAATCTACAAGGAACTAAAACAAATTTACAATTAATAAACAAACAACTTCATCAAAAAGTGGACAAAGGATTTGAACAGACATATGAAAAAAAGATCATCATCACTGATCATAAGAGAAATGCAAATCAAAACCACAATGAGATATCATCTCTCGTCAGTCAGAATGGCGATTCTTGAAAAGTCAGGAAACAACAGATCCTGGCAAGGCTGTGCAGAAATAACAACGCTTTTACACTGTTGGTGGGAGTGTAAATTACTTCAGCCATTGTGGGAGACAGTGTGGTGATTTCTCAAGGATTTAGAACCAGAAGTACCATTTGACACAGCAATCGCTTAAGTTAAATTTTGAAGATGTGTAGGAACTCATTATGAGGAGTGAAGAGCAGACCATCCAAGGTGAGGGAGGGGCTAATAAAAAGGCAAATATTTAACAGGATTATAATCATTTAAGTGAATACTCATATTAATTCAGTCGGTGTTTGCTGAGTATCATATCATACCTGATGAGCCAACTGCATGGCCCATGCTCTTCTGTAACTTGCCTTTTAATGAAATTTCCTTTCATATCAGCATATTGAAAGCTTCATTTTCCTCATAATAGCAGCATTATGTGTCATCCCAGGGACGGATATAAGAAGCCATTTTAAACAAATCACTTTCAGCAAAGAGAATAAAGAAAGGTGGCAGGTTTTGAGTTTAGGACATCAGATAGGAATAGATGAGAAGCTGCAGCCATCGTCCAAGTGGCAAATTATGAACATGAGCATTAGATAAAAGGCAAAACGGAATTGAATACATTTTTAAAGAACTACATATTTTATGTATCTATTAATAAGATAGCACAAAATGCTACCAATTGGCTATGGAGATGACAGAAGAGACATGCAAAGCTTCTCCATGTTCTGACTTGAGAGGCTGTGACGATCACTATGTCCTTGTCAACCAATTGGACAATAGCACCCACATGGTCTCTGCAAGCCATAGGAAGGTGCTTGGCAGAAACATAACTAAATATGTAACAATATTAAGCCTCAGAATCTCCAAGTTCATAGCTCAAACCATAGATGGACCCATAGCTGCAACCTAGTCCTCTAAATTTCAGAGGCCAGCAGTGATGTTCGTCAAACTTATTTCCAGAAAAATACTTTTATTCAGATTACCAAATTCCTCAGGTATCCTGAATTTTTATTCTGTACACACATTCAATACAATATTGATTCAATTGATCTTTCATATTACTAGAGCATTTTTTGTTGATTAAAAGAGTTTTTATACTGATTTGCATTATTAGAGTTTTCTATAACCAACTTGAGTGCAGTAATAAGATGTGACCATGATTATTCTGTCTAAAAAACCCTTTTGGGTAGAGGAAAGAAAATTTAATTTTTGTTTCCATGTTTCAAGAAATTATTCATTCTCCAATTTTATCCTTTAACATTAATCTTGGATCCTAAATTATGCAATCACTATTTACTAGCATGTCTAGGTATACATGAGACTATTATACCTCCCTCAAAACTGGGATCTATAGTTTTCATCAGGAAATTTTCTCTCTACATGCATTCAGAAGAATCATATGTTCTAATATCTTACCGATGTAAATTCAGTTTTCCCAACAGAAGTATTTAGTGACTTCAATTTAGAAATATCTTTCATGTTTCCAGCTTCCAATTCTTTAACAATCTAACCAAGAATAAAAACACTCTCTTGCAATATGCTTTTAAAAGCCATGACATTCAGGAGCAACACTAATTATATTTGGGTACAGATTAAATTTAACAGCATCTGGACAGTTCAGATAGGAAATCAAAAAGACCTTCAAATAAGGCCAGCACTTAAACCTAATGACGATAATTTCTGTAGTTTTTGCTTCCATTGTTTAGTTTTCTAATCTGAAATACAATCTACGGTGTAGTAAAAAGGTAACAGTTTTTCTGTCTACAGAGTCATCTTTAGTAGGGCATGTCTGTCTGGAGAAAATTATACAGAATAGTAACTTCAGTTACCATAATATACAGGGCGTATTCTCTTGCACTTTTTGGTTAGAACATAAAACAATTAGCTAAAGCTAAAAACTAGCTTAATTAAATAATTTATTAACTCTTCTATTTTGTCCAAGGGATTTAGAGCATACCAAACCTTAGACTGTACAACCTCACCAACAAAATTAAGTATTTGCAAACACTATCTGCTAGATGGTCTTTGAGTCTCTGTCTTTCAATTTAACAGCACTTGAACAGGTATCTGGTTCTTGTTTCAACTTCACAAAAGGTCAATTATTTATGTTCAGTATCCTGATCTTATTACTATACATTATGTGTGTGTATACATACATATAATGTGTATATATATAATATAAATATATATATCAAATATATATACTATATATAGTATATATAATATAAATATATATATATACTATATATAGTATATATAATATAAATATATATACTATATATAGTATATATAATATAAATATATATACTATATATATTATATATAATATAAATATATATACTATATAGTATATATAACATAAATATATATACTATATATAGTATATATAATATAAATATATATGTATCAAAGTTTCACTGTGTGCCCCATAAATACATATTATTATTGTGTCAATTAAAAAATAAAATAAAACAAAACATGGACTGTGTTTTAAATGTGATTGGGCTCTTAACCTATGAATTTTTCTCTTTCTTTCTTTTTTGATTTCTTCCTTTCTTCCTTTCTTTTCTTCTCTCCATTTTTTGCTTCCAATGTTTAGTTTTCAAGTTTGAAATCAAAACTATAGATAAAAAGGTAACAGTTTTTCTACGAGAAATTATTTATAAAATAGTGCTCCTCTTTTAGATTTACAAGAGGATAAAAAGATTTTCTAAGATAAATAGTTGGGGTCCAAATTTGAATTTAAGTGGATTCAGACATGCCTGGTCATTTCAGACAAACTGGTGGAACAGGCTTCTCTTGCTACTTTGAAAGTTGACTGAGAAACCTAGTAGAGGAGGGTTCTGTGTTCACTCTTGGTGTTCCAAGATGCCTGGACAGGGGTTGTGAATTTGTAAAACAAGCCCAAAAACAACAGAAGAATTTTCTGGGTGAGAATAAATTCCAAGGGAAAAAAGAGCCAGACTCCTTGAACTTGACTGAGCAATGAAGCCAGAGTTGACAGCCAAGAAGGGCTCTTATCGGTAAAGCCTCCAGTGTATTCTCATCTGACTTCGTCATCATCCATTCATGACAAGCTACATAGACAAGGAAGAGCCTCTAAAGTGCAACAAAAATCAGAAAGCGTCCCCTCCTGCTTACCTCAATTTTTCTTTCTTTTAGTATATATATTTTTTAAATTTTTTATTTTTGTGGGGACATAGTAGGTGTATATATATTTAAAAGGACATGAGATATTTTGGCAGAGGCTTTCAAAGTGTAATAATCACATCATGGGAAATGGGGTAGCCCTGTCATCAAGCATTTATCCTTTGTGTTACAAATAATCCAGTTATACTCTTTGAGTTATTTAAAAATGTACAATTAAATTATTATTGACTATAGTCCCCCAGTTGTGCTACTAAATATTAAGTCGTTATTTATTATTTCTAGTTTTTTGCATCTATTAACCATTCCCACTCCCCTCCTCCAATACCCTTTCCAGCCTTTAGTAACCATTCTTCTATCTCCATGAGTTCCATTGCTTTGATTTTTAGATCCCACAATTAAGTGAGAACATGTGACATTTGTCTTTCTGTGCCTGGCTTATTTCACTTAACATAGGAAACTCCCAGGACATTGGTCTGGGCAAAAATTTCTTGAGTAATACCCAATAAACACAGGCAATCAAGACCAAAATGGACGAATGGGGTCACATGAAGTTAAAAAGCTTCTGCACAGCAAATGAACCAATCAACAAAGTGAAGCAACAACCCACAGAATTGGAGAACACATTTGCAAACTAACTCCAATTTTTTGGTACAACATTGTACCACTGGGTTCCAGTGCCCCATTGCAGTGGGAGTTATGTCGGTCATATATGAGACAATGGCCTTCAGGTAGATGCTAAATATAGAGTGTAGTTCTGACCAGGAAATGAGTGAAACTTCCCAATCTCCTTCTCACAACTTCAAATGAAGGTGGAAAAAAGGCAAAGACATGCCTGGCCAGAACAGTGGTATCAAGAAGACATTCAGCTAACAGCAATGTTGCACAGCAGAATATGAGAATGACACTGTCCTTAGTGATTCCAGAACACTTGAGGGACATTTGAGAGGGGCTGACATTCTAAGTAAATAGACAGGGCCAAGTTATTTTAAATCTTTTGTTAAGATGATATCTTATTTGTTCTCAAGCTTCCATAACATAGTAAACTAGAAACATTTTTCATCATATTCCACCACGGAGCTACAGGTCTCACTGCTTCATAAGTAAACTTTTATATTAGATGCAAAACAAAAGGTTAAATAATAACAATGAAAGCATTGAAAAGAACAAAAATATTTATATTTTAATTCATTTATTAGATAAAAGGAAAATACAGGTTTTTGCTAGGATCTTGATAGAAAGATAACATCATGGCAATGGTAAGAAAAAGCAAATTGAGAATAACAAATTTGAGTGGTTATACATGAATATGCTCTCAGATGACAGATTCTGAAAGTAAAAAGACAACAAATATTTATAGAAGCAGCTTAACCATTGATAAATATCTATTCCTTGATGCTGAAGACAATAGAACAGATGTTTCTGGAATGAAAGCACAGGATAGGACCAAACACATTTGGAGGTTTCTCCCCTGCTTCCAATTTCAGCAAGTCATTTAGTAAGAGCCAGAGAATCCGTATCCTCCATAGCATGATGGATGGCAGCAGCCATATCTGTAGCCCCCAAAGCTAGAGCCATATCCGTAGTCTCCAAAGCCAGAGCCATATCCATAGCCTCCATAGCCACAACCATAGCCCATTCTGTGGAAGCTGCCACATCCACAGCCATAGCCATAGCCCAGACCACCGAAGCCTCCACAGCCATAGCCCAGGCCTCCACAGTAGCTGCCGTAGTAACTCATGGTGTCAGGAATGTGAGCTGATTTGCTGTTCAGGCAAGTTCCTGAGTGTGAATGCCAGCATGTGTATAAGGAGGCTTATATACCCTGGTCAGAGCATGTAATGAGCATGTGCCCCTCTTTTTGTGTCATTCCATGAATTATACTTGCTTGAGGCAGCTTGTTAATCTCTTGTCCCCTGACAACACTCAGTAAGAATGCCTGAGCTTGTTTGGCTACCTAGTTAGGTTGTCCCTGAGTGTGTCGCTTTAATTTTATTAGAAGGAATTGCTGTTTCTTCAAAGTCTAAACATACCAAACTCTAAATAGAATTATTTATTACCAGTCACTTAACATCAGTCACATTAAATATTCTTGAATTTCTAATTAAATATATTCTCATCACAAGCATTTTTGGAAGTTGTTATAATTGATTCTACAAAATTTCAAGAACTAGTCAAGGTCAAGACTCTTAACCCCATCAATTTTTTCATAAAGCACACATATTTTGTAGCATGTGAAGCAAGAAAGATTTGATTCATCTGTGTATGTCCCTGAAATAAACAAACGTCCCCTAATTTATAGACTTTTAAAACTTTGATCATGCACAATTGTTGTATTTGGGCTTTGCACACCAGCATGCAAAACATTTGTTTTGTTTGAAGAATATAGCACACTTGTAGTCACAAGTAGAGAGACTCTTACAGGGATCAAAAGTCCATGTCATGTGAAGTCTGTCCAGAGTTTTCTATTTATATCCCAAGTCCCTTTTCCATTATATGTTTCACCCTCACTGTTACCCAAAAATTAGGATTATAATCTGCTTTCATACAGAATGGTTTCTCTTTCTCTACTTTTTGTCATTAATTCACCTCTCTTGTATCTTTTGCTGATCTCACTTCAAACTTCACCCAACTTCTTTTTCTCCACAATTCATTACTATATCCAGGTTAAGTTTGAAGGAAGTGAAATGTTCTGGCTGCAACCTATTTACTCAAGTCAACATTTATTCTTTCCATGTAGATATCCATAGTCACTATTTGCTCTTGTCTTTGACCATTCAGTGCCTGTGTTTTTTGTTGTGTTTTGTTTTCAAGCACTTTCTAGTTAGCCTTTCCTAAGATATCAACTAGATTTTTCTAAGATATTGATTACAGTGTTTCTTGTTTCAGACATATTTCAACTCTTCAAATTATCTGAAATTTTAAAAATATTTTTGCAACTTAGAATAACAAGAAATTCTCTAAATGTGAGGCACAATTACGAAAAATATAGAAAAGAAGGAGTATCTCTTTAGGGAGAGCTGACCAGAGAGTCCCTCAGCTCAGCCTGGAGAGTTAGAAATACCTAAGCCTTCCCTCATACCTGATTAAACCTCATCCAGATTTACCTATATCTTGAAACTTGGAACTCCAAAGACGTACCAGTTTTATATGACTATAATCATACTGCTAAGCTTTTTTTAAGATTTATGAGTAGTTGAATGACACATTTTAAAAAGTTTTATTTCATTTAAAATTTTTATTGATATGTATTTTACATACTTATGAGATACATGTGATATTTAATTGCATGTATAGAATGTAAATTGTTTAAGGTAGAGTATTTGAGATATCCATCACTTTGAATATTTATCATTTCTTTCTGTTGGGAATAAATCATGTTCTCTCTTCTAGCTACTTTGAAATACACAATATATTGTTGCTAACTATAATCACTCTATAATAGAATTTACACCTTTCATCCAACTTTTATCACCCCTGCACCCACACTCTTCCCAGCCTCCAATATCTATCATTCTGTTCTCTACATTCATAACATCAATGTTTTAGCTCCATTTGTGAGCGAGAACATGTGATATCTGTCTATTTCACTAAACATAATGACTTCCAGTTCAAGTGGCACTGTGTTCTTTGTTTGTTTGTTTTACAATGCGGTATTTCTCTGACCTGCTGAGTGTCAAAATAAAGCCTTGTATTTAGTTGGCATTCAAAAATATTATTTGAATAGATTACATGACTTTGACATCAATGCAAGGGCCAAGAAGAGCATAACATGAGCAACTTACTGGCTATTCTGGGAAATGTTGTAAGGCTGAACATGAGTTCCAACAAGATTTCTGCTGTCAGAGTAACATTTAACCAAACATTAGCCTTCCTCTTTGATGTCTGTGTTACTATAACCCAATCTCATCTCATTTTTATTCTCCATTTCAGAAAATCAGTCAAGTGATAAAATGTGGGTAACCCCCCATATAGGTACCAAGGAAGGAGAGCTAAGCAGAATCCTGGCACAATTAGTACCTGAAGAATGTCTCAGTTTCTAGTATTACTACTCAGTTATTTCCTTTTATAGAATCCTTTATATATAATCATATATTAGCTTATAGAATTGGAGCCTGAAGAATAGTTGATTTATAGTGTTACTACTCAGTTATTTCCTTTTATATAATCTTTTATAGAGAATCATATATTAGTTTATAGAATTAGGGCTTGAAGAATATCTCAGTTATAGTGTTACTACTCAGTTATTTCTCTTTATATAATCTTCTATGTATAATCATATATTAGTTCATAGAATGAGTATCTAAAGAATATCTTACCACTCAGTTATTTCCATATATATATATATATATATATATATGTATATATCTTAGTTCATAATCAGAGGAATGCCTAGAGTAGACACGGTACAGAGCATGAGTTAAGGAATAAGCAGCTTATAGTTGGAGGAATGTCTGGAGCAGACACGGTGCAGAGCATGATTTAAGGGAAAAACAGTTATATCAGGACAAGAATCCACAGCCCAGGTGGCAGTGTTCAGTGTTGTAAAGATACCCGCTGTATGGTAGGCTTGGGGCAAGAACCACTGCTCCTGATAAAGGATGACCATTTCTTGAAAGGATGAGGTTTCACTGAAATTTATCTTCATTTATATATATATATATATATACTTCATTGATATATATATACACACATATATATGTGTGTATATATATACACACATATATATGTGTATATATATGAAGTATATATATACTTCATTCATATATGTATATATACAATGTATTCTATTACATATACATATATGTTTATGCACATACATATATGCATTATATATAATATACATATATGTATATTATATATAATACATTGTATATATACATGTATATATATACATATGTATGTTTTTATATAGTCCACTGTGTGCCTGGAAAAGCGGCAGACACTCAATGCTAGCAGTGAAAGCAGCCAGGAGAACTATACCCTGCAGGGCCACAGAAGCAGAGCTGCCCAATGCCCTGGGCGTCTACCCCTTGCATCAGTGTGGCCTGGATGTGAGACATAGAGTAAAAGGAGATTATTTTGAAGCTTTAATATTTCATGACTGGCCTACTGAGTTTTGCACTTGTTTGGGGCCTATGTGTTTTGGCCAATTTCTCCCTTTGGAATGGGAGCATTTACACATTTACACCTGTACCCCCATTGTATCTTAGAAGTAAGTAACTTGCTTTTAAATCCCCTTAAGGTAACAGATACTGTGTTACTAAAGCAGCAGCTTAGTATAATCCAGTGACTCCATATCCTCTGTACCATGATGGGCAACAGCAGCCATCTCCATAGCCTCTGTAGACACAGCCATATTTACAGTCTCCATAGCCACAGCCATAGCCCAGTCTATGAAAACTGCCAAATCCACAGCTGTAACCACAGCCCATGCCACCAAAACCTTCATAGCCATAGTCCAGGCCTCTATAGTAGCTTCATAGTAGCTCATGGTGTCAGGGATAGCGAGTTCAGTCTGCTGTCCAAGGCAAGGACCTAAGTATGAATATCAGCATGTTTAGGGAATGCTTATATACCCTGAGAAGAATATGTAATAAACATATGGCTATCCTTTCACAGCATTCCAATTTATTTATTTACTCGCTGCAAATCATCAATCTGTTTATTAGCACAAGGAGAGACACAAACTCATTAAAATCTTTGAGCTGGCTTAGTTGCATGGTTAGAATGCCCTTGAACTTTTTTTTTCTTTTTTAGATGGAATCTTTATCTTGTTGCCCAGGCTGGAGTGCAGTGGTGTGATTTTGGCTCACTGCAACCTTTGTCTCCTGGGTTCAAGTGATTCTCCTCCCTCAGCCTCCCAGGTAGCTGGGATTACAGGCACCTGCCACCATGCCCCCAGCTAATTTTTGTATTTTTAGTAGAGATAGAGTTTTGCCATGTTGTCCAGGCTGGTCTCAAACTCCTGACCTCAGGTGATCCATCTGCCTTGGCTTCCCAAAGTGCTGAGATTACAGGCGTGAGCCAACATGCCCAACCAATACATTTTTTAAAAATGACAAAATAATCTACATCTTCAAAGTTACACAATTTAAAAATCCTAAATAGAATTCTTCATCACTAAGCATATTGAATTATTTGTATTTGACAATGTGTTTTCATTAAATATTTTCTCATTTCTCATTTTTATATCATGCCTTAGATTGTTCTATTTTACCACCACCTAGATTTAAATACATTGATCAAGTTTAAAACTTTTAAATCTAGTAAAGCCTTCAAATATTATCAAATATATTTATTGAGTTGAGAAATTAAGGCTATCCCTCCTTCAAAAGAAAACAAACTTTTTGAAGAAATAAATTTTCCGATTAGCTGTGGTAAATATAAAGTAATGAAAAATACATAGTAGGCATAATATAAAACTACTTTAACGTCTATATCAGCTTGCAAAACATCATTCTGGCTTATCAACATAATAAACAAACTCACTTTTACACCAGCCTGAAGAGCTATTCAAAAATATTCTCTCCAGGTGGGGCACAAAGGCTCACTCCTGTAATTCTGGAGGCCAAGGTGGGAGGATTGCTTGAGCTCAGGTGTATTAGTTTGTTTTACACTGCTGACAAAGTTATACCTGAGACTGGGAAGAAAAAGAGATTTAATTGGACTTATAGATTCCACATGGCTGGGGTGGCCTCAGAAACATGGCAGGAGGTGAAAGGCACTTCCTACATGGTGGCAGCAAGAGAAAATGAGGAATAAGCAAAAGCAGAAACCCCTGATAAACCTATCAGATCTCATGAGACTTATTCATTGTCATCAGAATAACTTGGAAAAGACCAGCCCCCATGATTCAATTATCTCCCCCTGGATCCCTCCCACAACATGAGGGAATCATGGGAGATACAATGGAAGTTGAGATTCAAATGGGGACACAGCCAAATTATATCACCAGGAGTTTGAGAATAGTCTGGGCAATATAAGGAGATCTTGTCTCTATGAAAAAATTTAAAAATTAGCCAGGTGTGAGGATTCACGTCTGTGGTTCCAAGTACTCAGGAGGCTAAGGCAGTGCCACTGCACTCCAGCCTGGGTGACAGAGCAAGACTGTCACAAACAAGTCTATTTATACCATTATTCACTTTTCCAGAATTTGCTCTACCTAAAATGTTACCTAGAAATTCAGATTACCTTGGCTTCATGCTTTACAGATAACCACTTTTCTTCCACTTCTTACTCAAAATTCGTTCCACCTTTATTTTTGTTCTGACAAAGAAAACTGGACAGATTTTATTTTATCCTCCACGAGTAGTTTTTGAAAACAAACAATTAACAAAAAAAATCTAACTAGTTTAAGAACCTCATGAATTATTGGGTAAACCTGCTAGATTTTATAACCTTCATGTTAGGCTAATGTACATTGCTGTTTCTGATGTATATAACCATGCCCAAGGGAAATATAATCCAATGGATTTTACAAATGAAAGTAACATTTTATTATTTATTATAAATGAAATATTATTTAATAGAACGTGCCCTGTTTTACTTAGTATTTTCAAATAACAAAATAATAAGATATATCTCATTGTGATACACAAATACACACATGTATATATGATTATATAATGCTGTGAAATATATTAACCAAAACACCCAAATACTTCTGCTTTTTTCCTAATTAAAAAGTAGAACAATTATAGTATCTTTTTTGGATAGTGATTCTGAAATTCCGTTGGAAACTGAGAAACGTTTACTTTTCTGATTTTTTTTTCTCTTAATTCAATGGACTCAATGACTTGCACAATTATTTCTCTGTTATGTTATTTTTGGGAGATTTCTCCAGGAAGATAATGAGTTAATTGTGAAACTGAGATCCTGTGTTCATGTGTGTAATAATGAAAATCAAGTTTTCTATTGGCAGAATAACTTTTATTTGAAAGATAAAGACATTTTTCCATAAATTCAAAATGTTTTTCTTTAAGACACATAAAAATGAATTAAATAAATAATAAGATGTAATAAAATTTGGTAATGCATTTGAATAAAAGCGTAATATACAATGTTTCTCAATGTAATCACATTGATGGATGTTTTTATTTTTAGCTCTATAGGACATGTCCATTGACTTTGAAACTATTATCCTGAATAAATAAGTGCAAAATAATGGAAACACACAACTGTACCTTCCGTTTCTACATTTTGTGTTCCTATAACACCCAGACTGAATTGACTAGAAAAATAGCTGATACCACATGGCTAAATAAGTTTAACACTGTGACTTTCAAATGAAAACTTTCATCTTTTGAAATGGATTTACCCATACAGATAAATATAGGTATACTTATGTATATACATACATATAGATAAGCATATAGATGTTACAGTTGAAATCTAGATGAAGATAACATGAAAATTAAGAAGTTCAATTCTCTAAATCAGAACAGTAAAATATTATAGAAATGCTGATTCTAACAAACCATCTTTACATCCCCCATAAATTCAGTCATGTTATGGAAACTGAGCAGAACTTTCAAGATATCCTCTTTGGTTTCATGAAGGGAGAAAATATACTGGGAATAAAGACTTAATGGTGGCACCTGCATTCAGAAAACCTTGGCAATGACCCTGATCCTGACTCTGCCACTAGAACTGGTGTAAGTTTTCTGAATGTTTTTGCTGTTGTCTTGGTTGTCTAACCTAAAAGGTTAAATGAATGTAACTGCTACCACTTAATGTCTGTTCTAGTTCAGCAACATTTGGTGCTACTGTGTGACTCAATCAAACACATTTAACAAGTTTTGACCAATTTAAACAAAATATCTTGATTTTGTATTGTTTGTTGACTATATCATTTTACTTTAGAAAAAAAATGATATTCATTTATGTCTGTTTAAAATTTCATCAACAAAATGCCCCCTTCTTCCTATTTTTATCAGGGGAGTGGTTTAACTGAAATTCAGCTTTGTAAGAAAGCTCTTTGGATCAAAGTGCTCTTGTCATCAGCTTAAGCTAAAACATAAATTAGTTGACAACAAAGTCTTGTTTCTTTCCTTTGTTAAGTTGCAAATTTTTTGATATAATGATAATGGTGAAGAAGATAGCCATATCATGCCATGAAGATCAAGTAAGATAATAGAAAATCTAGTTGAAAAAAATTAGCTAAAATGTTTTGAGTTAAATATGTTAATCCAATGTGAAAAAAATTCTATACAAATTTAATAGTTACATACATCAGTTGTTCAGTGGAAATGTCAAATAAATTAATGTGCGGAAGAGTATGATAGGGTGAGGTTATACCAAATACAGTAATTCTTGGAAAGATAATAAATTTTCATAATTAACCTAGTAATATGATTTGATCTGTCACCATTTGCTTGCTTTTACAATAAAAAGAAACAAATTTTGAATGAATAGAAGGATTCATTACATATTCGGAGTTACTTGACAAATACATCCTGAATTAAATAAAATATATATGCTTGATATATAAATATATAGACAGGTTAAGTTGGTATTAATTTTTGTTGCCTTAAATCTGAATATTATCCAAATAAAAGCAAAATGTTGAAAAACATCAGATTTTTAACCATTTTGAAGTTCTTGTTTTCATTTTAATCTGTTATTATTATTCTCTGGAGCTATTTATTTATCTATCCGCATGCATGTTTATCAAGTATGTGAAAAAACATAGATTCTCAGCCAAGGAGATAACTTCTCTCACTGACAATTGAGTAGAATGTAACTGTCATCACTTACATATAACTGAGTTTCATGAACAAAACAGAACCACATTGTGTTTTCAAATTAGAATGTTTTATTGGAAGATAAATAGACACTTCAACCAGTTATAAAAGCAAAAGTAGTGGATACTAGGATTATGACAGAGATATGGGTGTAAATGGCAAAATTGCCTAAAGTTCTGAGATGTTAAATTATTTTGTGCAAATAGCTCCAGCATGATCTTGGTTGTTCAATGGTTGAAGTCAGCTTTGGGATATCCTCTTGTAATTTGAAACACTATGTTGCTGGGGCAGTAGTTTAATAGAATCCAGAGAATCCATATCCTCCATAGTATGATGGGCAGCAGGAGCGGTATCCATAGCCTCCAAAGCCAGAGCCATATCCGTAGCCTCCATAGCCACAGCCATAGCCATAGCCTAGTCTGCGGAAGCTGCCACATCCACAGCCATAGCCATAACCCAGGCCACCGAAGCCTCCACAGTCATAGCCCAGGCCTCCGTAGTAGTTGCCGTAGTAGCTCATAGTGTCACAGGTATTGAGTTTGGTTTGCTGCTCAAGGCAAGGTTCTGAGTGTGAATGCTGACATCTGTGCGGGCATGCTTATATACCCTGACAGATCACGTGACAAACACTTGCTGCCTATTTTAGTGTCATTCTATATGTTACACTTAGCTGACCCAATCCTGACATCTGAAGAAGCCCTCAAACTAATTAAAGTGTTTGAGCTTCCATTACTGTCTTGCCATGCTGTCCCTTTAACATATTGCATCACTTTTATGAGAAGAAATTGCTGTAGCTTCAAAGTCTGTACATACCAGACCTCAAATAGACTTCTTCATAGGCATATTGCATTACACAGATGGTAATGCTATGTTTTGAAATTAAGTATTGCTTCATCTCTGGCTTTCCTGGAATTGTTTTGCTTCATTTATGATTAAATAAAGGACTCTGGTTAAATTCAAGGCCCTGAAATTTATCACATTCTTTCAGAGGTATCTCGTACCTCAGGTGAGGTCCCTTTTCAAAGGGAAGAAAACATTTGAAAGACTGGATCCATCTGCTCCCCTGCTATGCATAAAAGTAAAGAACTTCACGGGGTAAAAAAGTTAAAGCCATCATTCTCCTATTATTCTAGAACCTTGGCCATCATAATGAATATTCTTTTATATTTGGTTTTACTAGTTTATAAAATAAAAACCATTTTGATTTAGCAATGTAATAAAATATTGCTCAAACACTGAAGTCAAATCACAGTAATCAAAAATCTATTTTATAAACAGCTTTACAAACTGTTCAAAGTTTTTTTTTTTCATACCCTGACTCCCTTACTGGCATATTAGACATCCAAGGTGCTACCAAAAATACAGGTTATATTGCCCTCCTCTCTTATAAACAGCATTCATTTCCCTTCCCTGATCCACACAATTGTCCTCTTATTAATACACTCTTTTAATTCCCATTAGGGGCTGGGACTAAGTGAGATGGTGAAATATATGAATTTTCTTTGCTTCCCATCAATTTTCATTTAATACTTATTTAAATTCATATATTATATAATATCTTCATTTTTTCATATTTTTGCCTTTATATTCCCTTTACCTTTTGTGCGTTCCTTTTTTTTCCTAAAAGAAAATAGCTAACTAATCTTTACTAAGATGTTAAGTATTTATTAAAGCGCTAGATGTTACAAATATATGCCATCGCCAAAGATCCTGGAAAATTCAGTAAGAGACTGTTAGCACTGTGAATGTATTAGAAATCCCCCAAAATATGTATAATGTAAAAACACAGGATGAAGAAAATAACAATTAAAGACAAAGAGTACCTCAGCTGACTCTAGGAAGTTAGGCAGCTAGACCTAAGGCTGATTCCAAACCCCACCCACATAGGCCCTTAACTTTAAGCTTAAATATACAATTTCTTATTGAATTTTTATTATTTTGAATATACTGTTCAGCTTTTGATTAGTTTATGAAAAATTTTCAAATTATACTTTCAAATTATACATTTCTCCAACTAGATTTGTTGGTTGTAGTTCAATGACCAGCATGCAATAGAAACTCGATATATAAATGTTGAATAGACAAATTAATTCTAAAGTTCTTACAGGTAAAAATGTTACATCTCATTGGAATGAACAATACTATAAATGTATCCAAAAATAAGGATTTAGAAGAGAAATTAGCTCAAATAGCTTTCTTTCTTTAGAGGAACAAATCACCTATCATTTTATTTGCTTTTTTCTTGCTATTGTTTAAGGTATTTTTAAAAATACTTAAATCTTAAGTATACAAGTTGGTGATATTTTGCTTATACTTATGGACCACCTATATCAAGCGTGCTGTAATTCCCCATATCTGTCTCTTGACTCTACCAGTCAATATTACTGCTTGTAGAGTAACTATTAACTTTCTAGATAAGGTTTTCTTGTTCTGTACTTCACTTTCGTGGTCTCATATAGTATACTGATATTTTCCATTTGCATCCCCAATTATTCTGTGTATCACTGTCTATTTGGTAGATCTCTATCACATGTAATGTGAATTTTGTTGTTTTAATTTGTGAAAAGTAGTCTGCTACATGAATAGAGCACAACTGATTTATGATTCTACTCTGGTAGACCTTATTTGAAGAATTTAGTGGTTTCAGTTTTGATTTGGTTTTGTTTTTGCAGCTAGCATGAACAAAGAAAGCTGCTGTATGCCTTCTTATGAAGATTCTTTTTTCTTTTCTTTTTATTTTTTTTGAGATAGAGTCTTGCTCTATCACACAGGCTGGTGTGCAGTGGCACTATCTCAGCTCACTGCAACCTCCACCTCCCAGGTTCAAGCTATTCTCCTGCCTCAGCCTCCTAAGTAGCTGGGAGTACAGGCATGCATCACCATGCCAAAATGCAAAATAATTTTGTATGTTAGTGGGATGAGGTTTTACCATTTGGCCAGGCTGGTCTCAAAATCCTTACTTTAAGTGGTCCACCCACCTAGGCCTCCCAAAATGCCAGAATTACAGGAGTGAGCCACTACACCCTGCTAAGATCCTTATTTTTAGACCTAGACTTCCCTATAACTTTGTTATAGCTGGTATAGGAATTGCCAATTTATAGCATGTCTATATTTATTTTATACATTATATATAATGTATATTATCATAAATAACAAATACTATTATATATTATATAATATATATTTCGCTTGCATAGTTTCTACCAATCTCAAGATACAGTTATTACAAGTTGTTAAATTTACTGTGCCAACAGGGACGTTTGAGAGTTTCAGTTGCTTCACATCCTACCCTACATGGATCATTTTCAAACTCTTTAAAGAACTGACCATTCTTGTGAATACATAATGATATCTAAATATTATTTTAATTTCTCTTTATTTGATTAATAATGATATTCAGCAATTTTACATATGCTTGTAGGCCATTTAGCTATCTTTTTTTTGAAATGCCTGATTAAGTATTTTGTTCATTTTTAATTGGGCTAGTAATATTTTATTATTTATTCTCAGGAGATCTTTACATATTCAGGTATAGATGTTTCATCAGATTTATGTATTAAAAATATTTTCATCCACTATGTAGATTTTTTCACCTTAAAATGGTATCTGTGCATAAATAAAATGCAAAATAATATAATAAACTCTCATTTTAAAATCTTTTTGTTTTATGTTTAATGTTTTCAGTTCTAGTTTTAAAATTTTTGACTATCTGTCACATTGTTATTTAAAACTTTTGTCTGTTTTCTTTAGACTTGTTCTATTTTTGTGATTATTTTTAAAAAAACAATTGGTAATTTGAATATTACATTTTTTATTAACTCAAGCTAAAGCAACATAATTGCAAATAAATCAAACAGGTTTCAGATACTGCCAAATATGCATCCATTTTGGGGCTATGGTCTTGTAATGGGTTCTTCCTAAGATAAGCGAAGCTCTTCCCTGAAAGTAAAGATATTATAGAATACTTCTTTTAAACCCTGCAGTGACCCGTAAAATCAATAAATTCAAGTTCTATTAATTTGGTCATACTACATGGTACTAGAAGTATCAAACGCTTTCTCTATGCAGTTAAATTGATTATTATACTTAGCTACAGAAGGCCTTTACCTGTTTTTGAAGTAAAATACCACTCATGATTAGGAAAATGGAAGAGCTATTGTCACACTCTGTCAAACTAAGTAGTGTAGTCCTTCAGTGGAATTACTGATCCAGTCAAGGGACAGTGTATGTACTTAGACTGACTAAAAGTGTGGGTCTTACAGCAGGCTGTATAAAACTATCCTTAAGTTTAGTAAATAAGTCTGAGTCTAATTCTTCCTAATATTTTTATACAATTTGAATTTATCATTGTTTACTAATTACTTTTATTTAGATCTAGATATGCTAGAAATTAAGAGGTTCAAGATTCATCAAAATCTTATATAAAAAGAGGCATGTAGTGTGAAAAGTAGACTAATCTTCATAAACTCGGCTGTGATTGTTACATGAACACATGACCAGAATTTTAAGATTATTGGGAAGCTCTCAAGAAAAGAAATATGCAATGGAATGGAGAGTCAGCATTTACACAAATAGATAAATAAATAAACAGAAACCTTGTGTGCTATTTCAAATTGAGATAATTTATTGCAAAGGGAACTGACAATTCCACAGTTAGGAAAGTACAGATAGTGGATGTCAGCAGACATAATATAGACAATTATTAGATAATAAATATTCCTAACATCTTAGATGCTAAATGTTTTTTATCTTGGACTGATCCAGTGTGATCTTATTTGATTCAATGTTTGGTTAATTTGGATGTTCTTCTTATGACCTCTGATGCTGGGTCCTCAGGGTAGAATTTCAGTAGAATTTAGAGAATCCGTACCCTCCATAGCATGATGGGCAGCAGCAGCCATATCAGTAGCCTCCAAAGCCACAGCCATATCCATAGCCAGAGCCATAGCCCAGTTTGCAGAAGCTGCCATATCCACAGCCATAGCCATAGCCTAGGCCACCAAAGCCTCCATAGCCGTAGCCCAGGCCTCTGTAGTAATTGCCATAGTAGCTCATGGTGTCAGGAGTGGTGAGTTGGTTTGCTGCTCAAAGCAAAGTCCTGAGTATGAATGGCAGCAGGTATAGAGGGAGGCTTGTATACCCTGGTCAGAGCACATGATGAGTCACATGCATACTTGATTTTTTTTGTGTGTGTTTTTTTAATTAGTTACTTAACACAAATCACTCATTTTCCTCTGACACAAGGAGAGGCCCTCACGTTCATTAAATTGTTTGAGCTTGCTTTGTTGCTGAGTTAGGGTGGCCCTTAAAAGTTATTACATCACTTAATGAGAAGAAATTGCTGTATCTAAAGTTTTGGCATACCAGGCCCTAAATAAATTTTTTCATAGCTAGACATATTGCATCAATCATATTTTATAATGTTGTGTTTTTCAGTTAAATATTCCTTCATCCCTGGTTTTCTTTGAATTGCTATGCTTCACTGACAAATTAAATTAAAGAAATGGGTCAAATGCAAAGCTTTACAATCTATCATATCCTTTTATCTTATTCCTCAGTTCCCCACCCTAAAGGTGAATTATATAACTTCTGTGGAGATAAGAAAACAGAAGCATTTGAAAACCAAAAGACATCAACTCAACTGTTCTGAACACCAATAAAGAACTCTAGAAAAAAAAAAGTGTGTATATTTTCTTTAATTTTAGAACATTATAACTACTATTTTTCTTTGCATACTATCTTGACTAGTAAAAAAAATTCTGTGTTTTACAATTTATGAACCAATATTCATATATAATTATAAACTAAAATCCATAGTTTAGGTTAGAATTCACTCTTTGAATTCTATAGTTCTATGGTCTTGACAATGATGTGACAACATTGTTCAGAAACAGATTAAAAAAAAAACAGTAATCGAAAATTTATCTCAAAAGCAGCTTTAAAAACTGACCAGAATATTTCTTTTCAAATCCTGACCGATTTTTCTGATAAGACACCAACCCAAGGTGCTCCCAAACATGTATATTGCATTTCATCTTCCTCCTTGTGTTTATATTCAGCATTTCCTACCATTTCCTCACACATATTTCTGATATCTTATGCAATCTTTCTTTAAAATTCATAGATTTTATTTTTAGAACTGCTTTACATTTACAGAAAAATTAAGGATGAAATACAGAATATGCCTATACTCAGTCATACATATAAATGTTTTTCTGTATTATTAATATATTGCAGCCGGGTGCAGTGGCTCATACCTGTAATCCGAGCACTTCGGGAGGCTGAGGCAGGTGGATCACGAGCTAAGCAGTTCAAGACCAGCCTGGCCAAGATGGTGAAGCCCTGTCTCTACTAAAAATACAGAATACAAAAAAAATAGCCAGGTGTGGTGGTGGATGCCTGTAATTCTAGTTACTCGGGAGGCTGAGGCAGACAATTGCTTGAACCTGGGAGGTGGAGGTTGCAGTAAGCCAAGATTGCACCACTGCACTCTAGCCTGGGTGACAGAGAGAGACTCTATCTAAAAAAAAAATATATATATATATATATATATATATGGTATTGGTATTGTATATTTATTGTGATTGATGAACCAATATTGATATATTATTACTGTATTACATGTGGTATAATATTATTAAAGTTCATAGTTTAATTAAGGTTCATTCTTTATGCCATACAGTTCTATGGGTTTTGACAAATTCGTAAAGTCATGTAACCGCTATTACAGTATTACACAAAATAGTTTTTCTACCCTAAAAATTGCCTGTTTTCCACCTGCTCTTTCCTCACTTCTCCCAAACTCTTAAAAACTACTGATTTTTTTTTTTCAGAATGTTGGAGTTGGAATTGCACACTATTGTGGCCTTTTCACATTGATTTCTTTTGCTTAGAAATATGCTTTTAGGATTATCCATTCCTTTTTTGATAGCTCATTTATTTTTATTACTGTATAGTATTCCATTGTATGAATATACTATAGAAAGATTATCCATTCAGTTATTGAAGAGCATGTTGATTGCTACCAACTTTGGGCAATTATGAATAAAACTTCTATAAATATTTGTATTCAGGTTTTTGTGTAGACATGTTTTATCTCATTCAGGTAAATACCAAAAAATACAATTACTGGGTTGTATGGTAAAAGCATGTTTAGCTTTGTCAGAAACTGCTAGATTGTCTTCCAAAGTTACTCTTTCATTTTGCACTCGCATAAGCAATGAATGTGAGCCCCTCTGCTGCATATTCTCGCTGACATTCTTGCCAGCATTTGTTGCTGTCAGTCTTTTGAACTTTGGCCATTTGAGTAGATATGTTAAAATTCAGTTACAATATCACCCAGCCTCTGTCCTCCCATCATCCATTAGGTTATAATTACTAAGTGAAATTATGAAATATGTAAAATTTCTTTTTGGTCCCCATCCATTTTCATTTATTTGACAATTTTTTTTCTTCCTTCTTCTTGTATCTTTACTTTTACCAAATCAGCTTTCATTTGTATTTCCTTTGCTTATTCTGTGCTTTAGAAACATACACACACACACTCACACACACACACACACACACAGACACACACATACATACCTTTTTCTTCTCAGAAAATATCATGCTAGACTACTAAGCTGTTAAATGTTTACTAAAGCATATGATGTAAAAAGATAATTTAAATCAAAAGGCTATTTGAAGTTCAATAAGATACTGTTAACATTGGAAATGTTTTCAGAGTCTTCAAAATGTAGGTATAATATTACAAGACAACAGGCAGAAAAAATAACTGAGGGTACAAGTCCTCAGCTGACTCTAGAGAATTTAGTCACATTCAGCCACAGCTGACGCCAAGCATGGTTAATTCAGTTGTGCCATTAACTTTAACCCTGAGCCTTCAAGTTCTCATTAACTTTATATGATCTCAAATATAGTGATCAGTTATTTTTAGTCTTATAAATAATTTTCAAAGGATGCTTTTTCACAACTGAATTTGTATACCTCTTTGCAATAATTACCTTGTAGTAACAACACAATACATAAGTGGTGAATGGGTGAATAAATTCTAAAGTCTATGCCTCTCAAAGGCATGAGTAATTCTCTGACTGCATCTGAACAATAGGGATTTAAAGATGAAATGAGAGTTTGGCGAGGTGGCTCATGCCTCTAATCACAGTACTTTGGGAGGTTGAGGGAGGAGGCTCACTTGAGTCCAGGAGTTTGAGACTAGCCTGGGCAACATAGTGAGCCCTGCTTTCTACTAAAAAAGAAGAAGAAGGAGAGGAAGAAGAAGAAGGAGAAGGAGAAGGAGGAGAAGAAATAGGTTCCAATGGCATCTGACTTTAGAGGAACATATAACCTTCATTTTATTTCATTTGTTAGCTCTTTATTTTGAAGCATATCATACACAACAATAATTATATCATAATACAAATGTTAAGTATAATGTTTGATAAATTTTTGCATATGTGCATACACTATCTACACCAAGCACACCCTAATCCCCAACATGTTCCATTGTTCCATGATGGCAAATATTATTCCCTAGAGATAACCATCTTTCTAGTTTTTAATACCAGCTTCAAAATGTCTTGTCAATAATTTTCCAGAATCTAGTTTTCTAAATGTACAGTCTAATCAGCAACGTAAGAAATGTGCAATATCCTGAGCAATGTAAGACAATTCTAGCTGTTCCACATCTTTGACAATGCTTGTCATTTGTAGACTTTGACAATTCTTCTGGACATGTAGTAATATCTAAGTATTAATTTAATTTAGTTTTTTCCTGATGACTAATGATACTGACCACCATTTTATATGTGTATCGGCCATTTAGATATTCTCCTTTTTTAAAGTACCTGCTCATGTATTTCATCCATTTTTAAGTGGGTTTGTTATATTCTAGCATCGATTTGTGGGAACTTTTTGCATATTTGGATAGAGGTACTTTGAAAAGCTTTGTTTTGAAAATGTTTTCTCCAAGCATGCGGTTTGTTTTTTCCACTTTAAAATTGTGTTTATATGTAAATAGAATATCTTAATATAAGACACAATTTATTGATATTCATATTTTATGTTTTATGCTTTCTGTCCTAACTGAGAAATTTTGATTACCTCACATCTTATTCTCAATTTCTTTCTCATGTCTTTTCAGAACCTGTTCCATTTTTAGACCATCCTAAATCAAAAGACAGTAGCTAGTTTGAATATTTCATTCTCATTATTTCAAAAGGAAGCTATAAAATCACAAATAAACGGGTTGAATGATGTCATGCTGCCTATTTTGCTTTGTTAGATCTTTTCTCAGTTGTGGGGCTGATGATCCTGTGATGCATTTTCTCTAGATCAAGTTATAGCTTTTCCTTGGAAGGAAATGTATTCTGAAGGTATTCTTTTAATTTCAGCACAAATCAATACAATCTAACAACTAGAGGTGTAATAGCATGATAAAACTGCATTATACTAAAAGTGGTACTTTCTCTAAATGGTTATATTAATTGTTCTTCTTCTGACATAGACAGTCTTTCTTCAGACTATGATGCTATTTGTCACTTAGGGAGTAAAAAGTTTTCATTTTAAATTCTGTCATACTCACTAAAAGTAACCAGTAGAGTTCTGCAATGGAGACCCTAAGATATTTTTACCGAGATCTATTTATTGTGAAACTGCAACATCTCACTGGAATTGAATAAAATAATTGATCATAGTATCTGGCTAAGCAAATCCATCCATATGTTCAGTAAACAAGTCAGAGTTTTTCAAATGCTTATGATTTTTAAAAAATATTAAAATATTGGATTTTCATTATTCACTAGTTTTTTTCACACAGATAAAGCTAAATTCGAAATTGCTATGTTCAAGATTCTACAACAGAGTGTTCACAAATGAAAATAAATAGAGGTGGTCCTTTGGCTGTGATAATTAAACTCCTCAAACACACATGACCAGAGCCTTCAAGATGCTTTATGTGACAACACACAAGAAGAGAAATACAAAATGAATGGGATGGTGAGCATGGGGAAGTAGAATGCCTGCTATTCAGAAAAACTGGGTTCTGGTCTGGGCTTTCCCTCTCATGCCGTTTTTGATCCTTAGCAAATTATTTCACTTTTTGGAGTTTTTTTTCCTATTCAAAATGGTAATAGGGTAAGCACTGGGAAAACTTTTTAGTAGTACCCCTACATGCTCCACAGTTCTTTTATATTATTTTCCTGGTATTTTTGAGTTTGTTTGACTGCTTGAGTACTGAAATATATTATCCTTGAAAAATAATAATATTTTATTACATATTTTTCATAGGCACATACTATTTGAAATAGCAATACAAAAAGTTCTATGTTTGCTTGTTGGAAGTTAAAAGACTTGGCTAGAGTGCTTAAAGCTTCAGGTCAGTCACAGCCTTAATATTAATTACTTCACAAATGATGGCAGTGATTTCTGTACTTCCTTGGTGTACTGCAAAATATTTAAAGGTGCTGGTAATACGAAAGAACAATTTCACATCACACCCCGATGGACCAGGAGTAAAACATGACAGAAAGTCACAAAAAGTTCATTTTCGGTGTGTATTTAGATATATACTTTGTCTTATCACTGCTTTTCTTACCATTGAAGGGGCCAAATAAACATACATTTTAAACAAATGATAGGAGTACATTCTCTTCATGTTGGTCTCCATTTAGATATTAAAGTTTATAAAGTTAATATTTCAGGGCTGAATTTAAACACAAACATTGTCTAACTGAGAGCACTGAAATGAAAAAAATATGGTCAATATGGTTCAGTGTTCCAAAGATAAAAGCTACTTTTCAATTGAGTGTTACGGTTTTCATTTGTGTATGTACAGTTTACCTTTGGACAACATGGATTTGGACTGAACAAATGCACTCATACTCAGATTTTGTTCTACCTCTGCCACTCCTGAGACAGCAAGACCAACGCTCCCCTTCCTCCTCCCCCTCAGCCTATTCAATGTGAAGACAATGAAGATAAAGATGTTCATGATGAACTGCTTCCGCTTAACAAATAACAAAAATAAATTCTTTTCCTTGTCATTTTAATAACATTTTCTTTTCTCTTGTTTACTTTATTGTAAGAATACAATATATAATGCATATAAAGTACAAAGTATGTGTTAGTCAACTATTTATGTTATCATTGAGGCTTCCAGTCAACAGTCAGCTACCAGCAGTTAGGTTTCTGGAGCATCAAAAGTTATAGTGGATTTTCAACTTCTTGGGGGAATCAGTACCCCAACTCATATGTTATTTGAGGTCAACTGTAACCTTTGAATGCAGACATATACATGCACACACATACATACAGCCATCTGTATAGGTGCATGTTTATACAAAATTAATTTATTATATACAATATACTATATATGTATAGTAGTTTGTTCTTTTTTATTGGGTATAATTACAAATAATCACTTTGCTGTTTCGAGTCAAGCATAAAATAAAAGCCATGTATTTGCTTTAAGTTAGCATAATTTATTGCAAAAGAAACCCCACAGCTGTAAAGTTACAAGTAAGAACATCCAGAGATATGAAGCAACGAATTATGGAATGATAGATATTCTTAAAACTCTTAGATGCTATCTGCTCTTTATCTTGGCTTGATCCAGGGTGACCTTGTTTATTTGTTATTGCAGTCAATATTGCAGATGGGTGATCTTCTTATGGCCTCTCACATTTGGTTGTCTGGGAAGGATTTCAATAAAATCCAGAGAATCCATATCCTGCATAGCATGATGGGCGGCAGCAGCGGTATCCATAGCCTCCGAAGCCAGAGCCATATCCATAGCCTCCGAAGCCAGAGCCATATCCGTAGCCTCCATAGCCACAGCCATAGCCATAACCCATTCCGCGGAAGCTGCCACATCCACAGCCATAGCCATAGCCCAGGCCACCGAAGCCTCCACAGCCATAGCCCAGACCTCCATAGTAGTTGCTGTAGTAGCTCATAGTGTCAGGAGTGGTGAGTTCGTTTGCAGCTCAAGGCAATATTCTGAGTGTGAATGCCTGCCAGTGTAGAGGGAGGCTTATGTACTCTGGTCAGAGCATGTGATGAGTCACCTGTATACCCCACTTTGCTGCAGTTATTTGTATTACGTTTGATGTTACAACTCATATATCTGTTGTCTCCCGATACAGAGAGAGGCCCTCATTCTCATTAAAATATTTCAGTTTACTTAATGTCTTATTCAGGACATGCTTGAACTTACATGCTGTGCTTTTATGAGAAGAAATGGCTGACTGTTCAAAATACACACATTCCAAATGCTAAACTGAATTGCCTATTACCAGGTATATTACATCATCTACACTTCATGGTATTCCTTTTATAATTAATAGTTTCCTTTTTCTGTCATATTCCAAACTGATAACTTTATATTCACCTAAGTTTACAGCTATTTTTTTCAATGTACAGATGTTAAATCCGTAATTTTAAAAAGAAAACTTATTTATCAAGGTGAGGTCTTCAGAAAATACCTATATTCACAATACATGAAAACATTTGAAATCAAAATGACTTTAATGCCCTGCTGTGTACAGTAGCCGAAGGACCCAAAAAAAGAGAGCATATGTTGATTTTTAGCATTTTATTCACAATTACTTTTATACTATTTTTGGCTTTTCACACCAGCTTCAGAACCTTTTGGTTGCAATATATGTAAGAATTAATTTTAGAAATTGAGGGCACAAAATCCAGCTCCTATGCAGGCTTATCAGAGTAGCAGTTCAGTTTTCCATTCAAATCCCAAAACTCTGCTTTATAATTGGTTTTATTCAAAGTCTGACTAAAACTGCAGGTTGCATCTGCCTCTGTTATTGCATACTCCAGCCAATTACTTTCTTTCTTTATCCTTTTTCAGTGGTGTATATATGACCTCTATTTTCATTCTCATTTCACCTTTCATTCTTCTTCCCATTTTCTCAGTGTCTATAGGAACAGCCAGGTAGCAGTTTATTGCTTACATTTCCCCTACCCTCTCTGTCTTACATTCACTTATTTCAATCGATGCTTGTCTTTTCTACCTCCTCTTTGTATTCACTATAACCTCTTTCCTGGTGTTCTTCTATGTCTATTCTGTACTCATTTATTCTGAGATAATTTCTAACCATTGTCTACTGATCTGTTAATGGTTCATTACAGCGTCACTTTTAAAACTTTCTATTTTTCATACTTACTAACCACCCCCAACTCCCCACCCCACCAAAAATACTTAGAAATAATGAATAAGACGTACTATTAGATAGTGCAATAAGGTGACTATAGTCAATGACAACATTAATTGTACATTTTAAAATGTTTTGAGTATAATTAGACTGTTTGTAACTCAAAGGCTAAATACTTGAGGGGGTGGATTTTTAAAAATTTACTCCAACTCCATGACTTTCTGAAATGTTAAAAGAGTATCCTAAAATTTAAATTATCTTCAAAGTTTTTGAAATAAAGGCACCATGGTGAAATGACACAGAATGGAGAAATACATGTAAGGAAATTTGACCTGGGCTTCATAGAGCTCCTCAGCTGACCTCATTGAGTTAGTGAAACACACACAACATTGAGCCTACTCTTGATTCATCTCCACACAGCACTTGTCTCTTGGCTTGGGCAACTAAAAATTTATTTAATTTACATGGCCTTGAACATGGTGTTGAGATTTTGCGAGATTTATAAGTATTTTATCAAAGACAAATTTCCTAAAAGGGATGTTTCAGTTCTTCTAAGCAACAGACTAGGGAATTAAAAACTGTTTATTGAAGAAATTGTAAGTAAATTGACAGTAACTATCATAGCTACCACAATCTGTGCACTACCCTGACTATGCCTTAGTGAGCTACCTTTTTAAGACAGAAAAATGGTTCAATAAGTCTTTCAATTTATAGAGTAGGATTTAATCCAGCATTTGCTACATTTCTTTTATCCAAATATTGGTTCATTCTTATTTCTCATCTGAACTTGAAACAGTAGATAAGCTGAATCCTCAGTGAGTCCTTTTGCGGCCGTAAAATCACAAATAACTCAGACAGTATTAAGGATATCATAGTTTGTTCATAAAATCAGCCTGATAATGTAAGAGTGTTTAATAGCTATTTTTTGTTTGGGATGCATAAAAGATGCATATTCCTGAGATATAAAAACAAACAAGATATGAATGGAAAACCTCAATAGCCAAATAAGAATTTGAATGTTTTAAAGAAATATAGCGTCTGATAATTTTCCACAAAACCAATTAATGATCATAATCAGTAAATTATCAATACTAAAATTAAAATACTATACATCTGTATATTGTTCTATATAAAACATGTAAAACAAACATTTTGTCTTTTTTTGAAGTGAACAAAGAGTAAAATGAAAATATCCATTGTAAAATGAAGACACATATTTATTTGTAGTGATATTGGTTTTATGCTCAGAGCAGATTGTTAGACCCAAAGTAGATTAGACCCAAAGCTGATAGAACAATGATGTTTTATATTTTCTCCTTCTTTTCACTTTTAAGAAGTTTACTTTGGAATATATGCTTAATAACCTATGATAATGGATAAGGAAAAAGAAAATATGTTCTTACTTGGGATAAGTAGTAACTTTTACCTGGAAAGAAAGCTTTTGTTATAAATTTCAAAGACTTCCTTTAACTCAGAGACAAACCAATAATACATGAAAATGTAGGTTACAAATATATGTTAATATTGAATTATACCAGTAATGTCACAGGAGCTTTTTCCTCATTCTAATTATATTGATCTTTCTTTTAATTGCAAATTTTTAATGCTTTTACTCAGGCTTTGAGGATATTTACCTGTATGAGAATAGAGCAGTTTTGTATGAAATTCAGTTATATAGGTCAAAATTCCTTTAATGAAGTTACCAAACTTTATCTTCCTTGCCCTCCCCTGTGAAGGTACAGCATCTACAAAGATAAATAACAAGATTTGTCTGAGTTGCTTGCTTATTTTTCATCTTCACATTGTATAAACCAAAGTATTTTTAATAAAAAGACAAAATCTTCAGAATTGAGTTTATTTGTTCTGTTTTTCCCGTTAAGTAAAGCTAAGTTAGCAATTAATAAATGGATTATACATAACAAAAGTTAACAAGAAAAATTTTAAAAACAACAACAACAAAACATAATCTAAGAGATGAAACTAATCTCCATAAACTCTGCTATAAAATTGAAACCATTCACAGTATTATTACAAAAACTTTCCAGATGGCATTCCAATTTGGAAGTATGCAGTTAAAGGGACTGAAAATGATGGACTAGAGAGTAAGGATTCAGGTGAACTGCTTTCGGGTCTTGGTTCTGACACTTAAATTGTAACTCTGGGCATCACTTAACTGTTTGGCATTTCCTCACCTGTACTATAGGGGGCAGCACAGTACAATCTATAATAATCTAATATTTGGTCCAGCTCTCATTTCTTTTGTCCTTACATTATTGAATTTCACGAGCTCAAACAAACAAACAAATATTTATGCCAATACCTGAATACGCCACTCAATTTTGTAAAAAGCAATACATTTTTAGATCTTTTATATATTCTATTACATGAAATACCAATAATTAAATACTTGTTTTCATGGTTTTGGGTTTTACACATAAGTCTTAATCCATCTTGAGTTAATTTTTGTGTAAGATGTAAAGAAGGGGTCCAATTTCATTTTTCTGAGGATGGCTAGTCAGTTTTCCAAGCACCATTTATTAAATAGGGAATCCTTTCCCTATTGCTTATTTTTGTCAAGTTTGTCAAAGATCAGATGGTTGTAGATGTGTGATGTTATTTCTGAGGTCTCTGTTTTGTTTCATTGGTGTATATATCTGTTTTGGTACCAGTACCATGCTGCTTTGGTGAATGTAGCCTTGTAGTATAGTTTGAAGTCAGGTAGCATTATGCCTCCAGCTTTCTCCTTTTTGCTTAGGGTTGTCTTGGCTATACAAGCTTTTTTTTGATTCCATATGAAATTTAAAGTAGTTTTTTTCTAATTTTGCAAAGAAAGTCAATAATAGTTTGATGGGAATAGCATTGAATATATAAATTACTTTGGGCAGTATGGCTATATTGATACTTTCTATAATGAGTATGGGATGTTTTTCCATTTGTTTGTGTTTTCTCTTATTCCTTGAGTAGTGGTTTGTAGTTTTCCTTCAAGAGGTCCTTCAAGTCTATTGTAAGTTGTATTCCTAGCTATTTTATTCTCTTTTTAGCAATTGTGAATGGGAGTTCATTCATAATTTGGATCTCCGCTGGTCTGTTGTTGGTGTATAGGAATGCTTGTAATTTTTGCACGTCGATTTTGTATCCTGAGACCCTGCTGAAGTTGCTTATCAGCTTAAGGAGTTTTGGGGCTGAGACAATGGAGTTTTCTAAATATAGAACCATGTTATCTGCAAACAAAGACAATTTGACTTCCTCTCTTCCTATTTGAATAGGCTTTATGTCCTTCTCTTGCCTGATTGCTCTGGCCAGAACTTCCAATACCATGTCAAATAGGAACAGTGAGAAAGGGCATCCTTGTTTTGTGCCAGTTTTCAAAAGGGATGCTTCCAGCTTTTGCCTATTTAGTATAATATTGGCCATGGGTTTTTCATAAATATCTCTTATTATTTTGAGATATGTTTCATCACTATCTAGTTTATTGAGAGTTTTTAACATGAAGGATGTTGAATTTTATCGAATGCCTTTTCTGCATCTATTGAGATAATCATGTGTTTTGTTATTGGCTCTGTTTATATGATGGATTACATTTATTGATTTGCATATGTTGACTCAGACTTTCATCCCAAGGATTAAACTGACTTGATCATGTGGATAACCTTTTTGATGTGCTGCTGGACTCAGTTTGCCAGTATTTTATTGAGGACTTTTGCATCGATGTTCATTAGGAATATTGGCCTGAAATTTTCTTTTTCGGCTGTGTTTCTGCCAGGTTTTGGTGTTAGGATGATGTTGACCTCATAAAATGAGTTAGGGAGAAGTCCCTCTTTTTCTGTTATTTGGAATAGTTTCAGAAGAAATGGAACCAGCTCCTCTTTGTATCTCTGTAGAATTTGGCTATGAATTCGTCTATTCATAGGCTTTTTTTGGTTGGTAGGCTATTAATTACTGCCTCAATTTCAGAACTTGTTATTGGTCTATTTAGGGATATACTTCTTCCTGGTTTAGTCTTGAGAGGGTGAATGTGTCCAGAAATATATCTATTTCTTTTAGATTTTCTAGTTTATTTGTATAGACGTGTTCATTTTATTCTCTGATGGTAGTTTGTGTTTCTGTGGGATCAGTGGTGATATCTCCTTTATCATTTTTTATTGTGTCTATTTGATTCTTCTGTCTTTTCTTCTTTATTAGTTTAGCTATCAGTCTGTCTAATTTGTTAACTTTTTCATAAAACTAAATACTGGATTCATTGATTTTTTTGAAGGGATTTTCGTGTCTCTATCTCCTTCACTTCTGATCTGATCTTAGTTATTTCTTCTCTTCTGGTAGCTTTTGAATTTGTTTGCCCTTGCTTCTGTGTTCTTTTCCTAGAAGAAAACCCAGGCAATACCATTCAGAACAGAGGCATAGGCAAAGACTTCATGACTAAACACCAAAGCAAGTGCAACAAAGGTAAAAATGGACAAATGGGGTATAGTTAAACTAAAGAGATTATGCACAGCAAAAGAAACTGTTATCAGAGTGAACAGGCAACCCAGAATTGGAGAAAATTTTTGCATTCTACCCATCTGACAAAGGTCTAATATCCAGAATCTACAAGAAACTTAAATTTACAAGAAAAAAAAACAACCCCATCAAAAAGTGGGCCAAGGATATGAAAGAGACACTTCTTCTCAAAAGAAGACATTTATGCAGCCAATAAACATATGAAAAAAATCTCATCATCACTGATCATTAGAGAAATGCATATAAAAACCACAATGAGATACCACCTCACACCAGTCAAATGGCAATTATTAAAAAGTCAGGAAACAACAGATGCTGGCAAAGTTGTGGAGAAATGGGAACACTTTTACATTGTTGGGTGTGTAAATTAGTTCAACTATTGTGGAGAACTGTGTGGTGATTCCTCAAGGATCTAGAACCAGTAATAGCATTTAATCCAGAAATCCCATTACTGGGCATATACCCAAAGGATTATAAATCATTCCACTATAAAGACACGTGCACACACATGGTTATTGCAGCACTATTTACAACAGCAAAGACTTGGAACCAACCCAAATGCCCAACAATAATAGACTGGATAAAGAAAATGTGGCACATATACACTGTGGAATATTATGCAGCCATAAAAAAGAATGAGATCATGTCCTTGGCAGGGACATAGATGAAGCCAAAAGCCATCATTCTCAGCAAACTAGCACAGGAACAGAAAACCAAACATTGCATGTTCTCACTCATAAGTGGGGGTTAAACGATGAGAACACATAGACACAAGGAGGGGAGCAACACACGCTGGGGCCTGTCAGAAGGTGAGGGAACAGAGGGAGAGAGTATTATGACAAATACCTAATGCATGCAGGGCTTAAGACCTAGATGACAGGTTGATAGGTGCAGCAAACCACCATGGTACATGTATATCTATGTAACAATCCTGCACATTCTGCACATGTATCCCAGAACTTTAAAAAAAAAAAAAAAAGAGAGAGAGAAATACTTGTTTTCTGGTGAGTGGCAATTTATTAAAAATCCACTTTACGAAAACAAAACAATAAGTCTTTTGGATGAATGATGACTATCATCAATTAAAGCTGCAAAGTACAAAGGAACCCATTTCTTGATTATATCCTGTGTTTATTTTCCATTTTCAATTGTAAAAAGCTTTAATGTCATGGGCATGTTGATAATAGAAAAAAGAAAGCATATTATTGAATGCTACAGAGGAACTGTGACATAAAAATGAATTAAAACAATTATTTTTAATACTACATATATTTTAATTACCTAATTTGAAAAACTTTTAGTAACTTCATAACATAACCATTTTCGTGAGAATCCTAAATTAAATGCCAGGCATTAGAGAGAATAGATCAAAAAAGACTATATAGAGTCAAAAAAGCCATGAAACATATATTTTTCTTTCCTAGAAGCTTAGAGAAATATTTTGTTCTATCACTCTTCCTTTCTTACCACAAAAGGGCTAAATAAGCAACACATTTTGAAAGAAGAAATGGATTACTTATGTATTTGGACTGCAATGATAAATATAATTGTATAAAATTAAAACCAAGTAAATCCCTTTTATTTATTAGCATAAATACATAGTTCCAAAATGTTGGAGTTAAATTTTGTATTGTTGTTGAGTTTAAACCTAAAAATTATCTAATTAAAAGCTAGGGGAAAAAAATCACGCATATTTGGCCAGGCGCAGTGGCTCATACCTGTAATCCCAGCACTTTGGGAGGCCGAAATGCACAGATCACTTGAGGCCAGGGGTTTGAGACCAACCTGGCCAACCTGGTGAAACCCTGTCTCTACAGCAAAAACACAAAAATTAGCCAACTGTGGTGTCACATGCCTGTAATCCCAGCTACTAGGAAGGCTGAGACATGAGAATTGCTTGAACCTTGAAGGTGGAGGCTACAGTGAGCTGAGATCGCACCACTGCACTCCAGCCTGGGCAACAGAGTGACACTCTCAAAAAAAACTTATATGTATTCAAGGAATCATCATTCAGTTCAGTCTAAAGTTATTGTCCTTTTCATATACCTATCAATGTATGAAATAAATATTTAGTACACAGATAGTGTTTTGGTTTCCACATTGAATGTTAAGTAGTATTTATACTTAGTAACATATATAATTGAGCCAAATGAATTAAACAAAAACTATATTTGTTATGTCTCAAGAGACTTTGTTAAAGAAATCCAGGAGATATGATGGCGACAAACTTGTATAGTTATAAATGTACTGAAAGTCTTAGATGCTCATTATTTTGAACAAATAGACTCAGCATAACTTTGAAAGGTAGGTCCAATGATTGAAATCAGGCTTATCAAGTTCACTCATGGGATCAGATATTAGACTGATAAGGAAGAATTTTAATAGAAGCTAAAGAATCCATGTCTTCCATAACAAGATGAGTGAGTGGCTGCAGCCATATCTATATCCTTCATAGCCGCAGCTATGCCCTGGTCTACAGATGCTGCCACACCTACAGCCATAGCCATAGCCCAGACCACCAAAGCCTCCACAGCCTTAGCCCAGACCTCTGTAATATTGCTTTAGTAATTCACGGGGTTAGGAGTTAAAGGCTTGGCTTGCTATTGATGGTGTGCTTTCTAAGTATGAATTTCCATACCTGTGCAGAGATTTTATATCCTATGTTATGGATGTGGTAAATTATTCAGATTTACCTCATTTTCATTACTCATGAAACATATTACCGGCTCTCTGTTTTGTTTAACATGCATGGAGTTACCTTCCATTGAAATATAACTTTTAAATTAATTTCTAGTTCAATTATGATTTCCCTGATTAAATTGTGTCTATAATGAGAAATATTATTTGCAATTTCAAAGACTATTCTTACATCAGGACACACATAATCTCCACCTCATTTAGGCTTCAGAGCATCTCTGTAATCCAGTCGAGCACCTGTATGACATCGTCATCAAGTTGATACTTCTTTCTTGGATATGCTTTCTGTAATTTCTCATGTTTATGACTACCCTTATCATTTGAGGCAAGGAGGACCCTAATTTTACCTTAAATCCAAGCCTCTTTCAAAAATATAATCACTTAAATGTCAAGTAGTTAGAAATATTAACACATGAACAAATTTTACTTGACTTCTTTGCAGTTTGAGTTTACATGGAAGCAATCTTGTTAAAAGTGTTTCTCATGTTTTTTATAGCAGATTAAATATATATTTTTCTTTGTTAAGGGTTTACACATGATACCAGTGGGCGTTTGATGTTCCATAGCCTGTTATCCTCATTTCATTTTTGAGAACATGCTGTATAATAACTTGGGATATATTTGAAGTTCTTTAGGGAAGATACCACCACACAGCATCGAGATAATTACAGCGATGTAAAAAGTCACAAAATGTGTTATGGCTTTATTCCTTATCTCAATTTTGGATACTATCAAGATATATCAAAATTCTAGTTACATGCATAATGCTAAGTCAACCAAAACATTAGTGCTGGCTCTATCCCAGGCAAAACTAATACAACAGAGTATAAACTTCCCTGATTTTCTAAAGGCTCTACTAATGCCAAATCAGATAGAAGTTAAATGTTATCTACTGGTTTCTGTACTAAAATACACTCAAACTGCATGGAAGGAGTGAACAAATTCCTAAAAATAAAAAGTTACCTAAAGCTAACATAAGTAAAAATAATCATAAGGCACTATATATATCTCTTTAAAAAATTAAATTTGTATAAAAACAAGAAAGGCAGGCCAGGCATGGTGGCTCACCTCTGTAATACCAGCACTTTGTGGGGTCTGAGGCAGGTGGAACTCTTGAATCCAGAGTTCAAGACCAGCCTGGCCAACATGTGAAACCCGTCTCCATGCTGGAGAGGATGTGGAGAAATAAAAATGCTTTTAGACTGTTGGTGGGAGTGTAAATAAGTTCAACCATTGTGGAAGACAATGTGGCGATTTTTCAAGGATCTAGAAATAGGAATACCATTTGACCCAGCAATCCCATTACTGGGTATATACCCAAAGGATTATAAATTGTTCTATTATAAAGACACATGCACATTTATGTCCACTGTGGCACTGTTTATAATAGCAAAGACTTGGAACCAACCTAAATGCCCGTCAAGGATAGACTGCATAAAGAAAATGTGGCACATATACACCATGGAATACTATGCAGTCATAAAAAAAGAATGAGTTCATGTATTTTGCAGGGACATGGATGAATCTGGAAACCATCATTCTCAGCAAACTGACACAAGAACAGAAAACCAAACACTGCATGTTCTCACTCATAAGTGAGTATTGAATAATGAGAACACATGGACACAGAGAGGGAACATCACACACTGGGGTCTGTTGGGAGGTGGGAGGCTAGGGAAGGAATAGCAGGGGGTGGGGAGATTGGGGAGAGATAACATTAGGAGAAATACCTAATGTAGGTGACAGGCGGATGGAGGCAGCAAACCCCCATGGCATGTGTCTACCTATGTAACAATCCTGCAAGATCTGCACATGTAGTCCAGAACTTAAGGTATAATTTAAAAAAGAAAAGAAAATACAAAAATTAACTGGGTGTGGTGGTACATGCCTGTAATCCCAGCTATGCTGGAGGCTGAGGCAGAAGAATGCCAAATAATGCCTCTAGGGGGTGCCGGTTTCTTTGAGCCATAATCCAGCTACTGTGCTCCAGCCTGGGTGACAGAGTGAGTGAGACACCATCTCAAGAAAAATAAAAGACTTCTAAGAAAGAAAACTGCTGTTTTAAAAGAAATAATACTAATTTTACACTGTTTTTTTTCTCAATCTACAAATTCAAGAAGCAATAACAAATGAAAAATTGGAAAATAAAATGCAAAAATATTAACAATAGTTTCAGAAAACATAAAATACAGGTAAATATAACAAAGACCTATTTCTAGATAATTGCAAATTAATGCATGAAGAAATTCATAAGAACTGTTAAAATGAGGGTATATCACATCTATGTATTGACAACAGACTAAATATTCCCAAATCATTTTTTAATGAAATCCTAATCAAACTGCCTGTATATTTACAAAATACTCTAAAATGTATAAAGAAATCCAAAGCACATAGAGAACACAATGCAATCTTCGAAAAATAACAAAGTTTGACAAGCTATATTAACTGATGCCCAGACTGATTAAACTAGAATTATCAAGAGAGTGCAATATTGATGTGTGGGTACACAAATAGATCAATGGGAAACATTACTGTCTAGAATTAGACTTTTTTCCACAAAGACTCTAAAGCAAACAAAAGACTTCATCAAATGGTGCTAAAACAATGAAATATTAATATTGAACAAGAAAAAAATTATACTTAACTACTAAATACTATTACATAGAAATTAATTCAAAATGTACTACAGTTCTAGCATAATATCTGAACTGCTAAAGCTTCTAGAATTTTATAAGTCACTGAAGGCACTGACTTATAAAATGAAATGTTGTGAAATGAATTTCATTAACAGCAAACCACAGATTAGGAGAATAAAAAAGTAAGAATATATAAATTGATATGGATACAGATAGAGATATCTCATGTAAAGATCTCCTACAACCTAATTGTCAATATAAAAGCATCCCAATAATGGGCACATTGAAAGCAAGATATACGAATGTCCAATAAATAAAAAGTATCTAACATCATTAGTTATCAGAATTATCAGGAAAATATGAATTAAAACCACATTTAGATAATACTACTCACCCATTAGAAGTGCTAAGATTAAAAAAAAAGCCATTTTTTTACTTAATAAGCTATGATTTAGATTAATCATTATTTATCAAATTTCCCACCAGGTTAATTTCCAAATGTTTCTAACATGAATTAGTGCAATTTTCAACTCATTTACCATGATAATGCCTACATTGAAATTAAGACTTTCTGTTAGATTCCCAAAAGAGTAAATCCAAGGTTTTGGTACATAGCATCATACTTCAATACATTCTGTTTACATGCTTAATTTAAAGCAATAAACCAGTGAAGACAACGGGTCCATGGGAAAGGAAAGCAGTACCCAGAAATGCTGGCTAATGAGCAGATTACATTATCCTCACCCTATGAGTGACCACGAGGCAGTTAATCAAAACAAAAGATAGTAGGGAATGTGTGATAGGGTTATTGTGTAATAGGGTTATTGGACTATGGTTTTGTGGTATAATATGAAGCTTCACATAGCTCTTTGGTATAAATTTCCCTTCAGTCATTCAGAATAATATGGATGTAACCAGAGGCCAGTGGCCAAATAAAGTTGTGATCAAGACTATTTATAATCCCAATCCAGGGATTTTAGCACCTAAAAATTATTGCCATAAATTGGAGTTCACATCGACATAAATTTTGATTAAGGACTCAAAAAGTCATTTAAGTCATATTTACTGTCAAATAAATACCTTCAGTGATAAACCTTCCTGGGGCTGGAAATCTGGGAGAAGGAGAATAGCAACTGGGAGAAACCAGTTATGTCTCTCCTTCAGACTCAATCTATGATATTTGTTTTTTGTTCATTTAACAATAGGAATAAATGTCATCCTCAGGAAGAAAAACAGTTGCCTTCATTTCAAATATCATAAAATAGGGAAAACTTATTAAGATACACAACTAAAGTTAAGACCATATTGCAATGTCATATTAAACACATCTGTTGGAAAATGATTATAGAGGTATTTCCCAATGTAAAATACACCACAGAAAATGCAGATGAAAAATTAGTACCTTAGAGAATGAAAGGAGAAATAACTGCTGTAGGAAAATATCCAATATTTATAAATAAATCCAAATTGCTATTGAACAGCTGCATATACACAGACAGCTATTGAATCTTATGCCAACAACCTTGTAAAGCCAGTAATTCATCTTCCCTGCCCGCTATGAGCAGGGGATATATATGATAGGACAAAATTTTTGAAGAGTTGTATTTTGTCATTGGATCATTTTCCCAAGAATCTTAGGTCCCAACTCCCAGTAAAAAGCAGAGGCCCAGTATCTTCCATAAAAATTAGGGTGGCAGCATTGTATCCATAATCACCATACCCAGAGTCATAGCCACACCCTGTACTGCAGAATCTGCCACATCCACAGACATTGCAATAGCACTGGCCATCATAGTCACCAACACCAGACCCCAGCCCTCCAACATAGATACCAGAGTAGCCCATTGTTTAGACCTGAAGTTTGATATTGAAAGATACTTAAAAATCTTTAGTGATAGTGTACAAATCTTAGACACTCTCTACATAACATTTATACCAAAGAGTGCATATGAAACAATCTCAGTGATTTGTTTCTCCTTATATAAGAAGGGGGCCTCACGTCTATTAAAACTTGGCTTGCTTTGGCAAAACAATTAATACTTCTCAACTAGTGCTCTTAAGTTTAATTACTGTTTATAACACACTCATAGTGATTTCAGATGATACATTTTTCATGTTTTTGAGGTGTTCGTGATACCATGCTTTTAAATGATATTTTGTATTATTTTTCTGATGGGACATCTTAAGCATATATGAAAAAGCAGACGGCTAGAACAGCAAGCTGTGGTAATTGTGAATTTATGTATTGGGATATTTTGTGCTCACAGCATAAATGATACTGTTATTTTGCTTTCAGAGAAAAAAATCCTTAGGATCATTTAAACACCCATTTCAAACTCATTCATCTTCTGTACCTTTCTTCTGTCATTGATTATATCATGTTTGTTGTGGGCATTTGAGACAAGTCAGCATCTACTACTTATCTGTAAACAGCAGATAAGTAGATCTAGTAGAGTGTGTATTGAATTTCTCATTTATCCACAGACTGCCTACAACATAAAGTATGTGTTCAATATATCTTTCTGAGTGAGTGAATGTTATTTGTTTGACTTGATTATATACAGTATTCTCCTCTTATCCACAGGGCATATGTTCCAAGATCTTCAGTGGAAGCCTGAATCCACAGATAGTACTGAAACCAATATATGCTATGTTTCTTTTCCTATACATGCAAACTTATGATAAAGTTTAATTTATAAATTAGGCATAGTAAAAGATTAACAACAATAACTAATAATACAATAGAACAATTATAGCAATATGCCAGCATCAGTATTCTTGTGTCTTGTGGCCATTATGAAGTAAAATAAGTCACTTGAATGCAAGCACTGTGATATGCCCACAGTTGATCTCATCATTGAAAGAGCTCTTGAGTAACTAACAGGCGTGGGGAGCATCTACAGCATGGATCCCCTGGACAAAGGGATCCCCTGGACAAAGGGAGGATTCCTGTCCTGGGCTGGATGGAGCAGGACTTCACAAGACGTCATCATGCTACTTAGAATGGCAGGCAATTTAAAACTTATGAACTTTATTTCTGTAATTTCCCATTTACTATTTTCAGCTATAGTTGATTTCAAGTAACTGAAATGAAGGAAGCAAAACTGCAGATAAAGAGGGACAACTGTACACAATTTGACATCACCATAACAGTGTATTTGGCACTCTGAGAGGCAGGGTGTATTAATTCGTTTTCATGCTGCTAATAAAGATATACCCAAGACTGGGCAATTTACAAAAGAAAGAGGTTTAACGGACTTACAGTCCCATGTGGCTGAGGAGGCCTCACAATCATGGCAGAATGTGAAAGCCACATCTCACATGGCAGCAGATAAGAGAAGAGAGCTTGTGTAGGGAAATTCCCCCTTTTAAAACATTCAGATCTCCTGACACTTATTCACTATCACAAGAACAGCACAGGAAACACCTGCTCCCATGATTCAATTACCTCCCACCAGGTCCCTCTCACAACATGTGAGAATTCAAGGTGAGACTTGGGTGGAGATACAGCTAAATCATGTCACAGGGGTTTCTGCTTTTCGTCTAAAAGTTCACTAATGCTCTGCTTTGGAAAAGTCAAACTTTCTTTCTCTGACATTCTGACGTGGTTTAGCTGTGTCCCCACCCAAATCTTATATTGAACTGTAGCTTCCATTATTCACATGTTTGGTTGGAGGGATCTGGTGAGAGGTAATTGAATCATGGGGGTGGGTCCTTCCCATGCTGTTAACATATTAGCAAATAAGTCTCACAAGATCTGATGGTTTTATAAGAGGGAGTTCCCCTGCACAAGCTCTCTTGCCTGCCGCCATGTGAGACATCCCTTTGCCCTTCCTTTATCTTCTGCCATGATTGTGAGGTCTGCAGCCATGTGGAACTGTGAATCCATTAAACCTCTTTCCTTTATAAATTACCCAGTCTCAGGTATGTCTTTATCAGTAGCATGAGAATGGACTAATATACATTCCTAGAAGAGTATGTCTTCATCCAAATTCAAGAGCTGATGTCTTCTTTCCTACTCTTTAAGCTTCTAACTTCCTAGGAAAGAACATTTTCTTTATTAAAGTTTCCCTAACTCTGCTAAGAATGTACCAAAACCAGAACGCTTTTAGTGCCACAATTTTTCTATTTACCCTTAACTCTGAAAAAAGCATCACCTGAAACCTAAAGTGTACTTGTAAGAGTCAATATTACTGTTAGTTCTAGTCCAAGCACATGAACTGTTTAACACTCTTAATCTGTAACTCTTTAAAAAAAATAAGTTCTATTAAATAAGCAAAGTCCAAATATTCCTTGGAATATCTTGCCTCAATCACTTGAAAGAGTGATGGCCAAGGAAGTAACAGGGGAAAAAGAAAACCCACTCCAGATTGGAATTTATTTTTCCTATTGGGAATGTTCTTTAGTTTACATCCGTGGGGATAGGGGAGAACTTGCGATATCATGAAATGCTTTAATGAAAAATCACTACAGAGATGCAATCAATAACTACATGTTAATAATTTAAGGGTTCTGAGATAAATATCAGTTTCAACTATACGATTCACAGTTGTGCTGTTCACTCTGTTGCCACTGCAGCTGTTGCCACTCCTAGTTCTTATGGAATTTTCCATTAGGGTTATGAAGGCTTACATAGAATCAAAAAAAGAACTTATTAGAAAACACCCTAGATTAAAGGATCTAGAAATTGAATTTTCTCTTTCTAGGGTCAAGAAACATGAATAGATTTGTCTGCAGAAATCAAATCCCCATCTTCTGAAGCCAGAACATATCCAAGGCCCCCATCGCTAGAGCCACAGCCATTGCCTAAGCCTCAAATGCTCCCACACTGCAGCAAGAATCAGAGTCCAGGCCTTTCTCGTCCAAGCCCAGGCCTCCATAGCAGTCCATAGTGTCAAGACTTGTGTGTATGCTTAAAGGTTGTCTAAGTTCCTCTGCATGTGAACTAACACCTGCAGAGCTGCTCTGATAGTCCCTCAGTGGTAGATGTGGCAAACCACACCAATTTACTTCAAGTTTTTTCAAGACTGTTGTACTATAGAAATCCAATTAAACTATTTTCTTACTTAGAAGAGACTCAAATAAGGAAGCTTAAATTTTTAATTTAATTTTCCTACTGAGCTTGCCTTCCACAAAACCTATTATGCTCATAATGAGTAAAGCTGTTGGACTTTGCAAAGTCAACCATGACTTAATTCTCCAGGAAACTCCAGGTCAGGCTTCAAGGCATCAGGCAGCCCTCTGATGACATCACCTGAGGTGTGGCTCCCAATTCAGTTTACTTCCTTGGCCCCTTATTTTTCTCAAGATCAAATGAAGTGCATTCTTTCTATCTTTTCAATTTCTAAGACACGTCTGAGGTCTATTATTCCTTAAAGTTGCAATGCTATATGAAGTCGTGCTTCATTCACATAACATTTAACATAACAAGTTTTCTGTTGTTCAAATTTTGTAAAATATCTCATGTTGCATTTCCCCTGAATTATGTTTTAATCTTTCGGTAAAAGCATTTTAGGAGTGAGAATTTTGAGCTTCAAATTCTAGTAGGCAAGCAATAAAACTAGTAATATATTTAATATTTATGTTCAGTTAAAATCAAGAAATAGCATATTTTCATATTTTTCTGTCAATGATACTTGTATTTCTTATATTAAAAGGTAGTAAAAAAGTAAAATGTTTCTTCCAAAATATTTCTTTATGTTTACAAATTGAAAACAATTTTATAATTTTGCTGTCTTATTTGGTTATTGAAGCAAAATATATTTTATTATTTCATTTATAGTTTATTTACTAAAAGACTTTTTCCTGCATTTTTCTATCTTCTTTTCTTTCTTCCTTCTATCCTTTCTCTCAGCTTTGCTCTAATGCCATATACATACACATATACATAAATATACACATTATATATGTTCTAATGCCATAAACATACACATATACTTATTAATATGCATATATATTATTTAAATATATGCACATTAATATATATTATTCAAATATATGCATATTAATATATATTATTTAAATATATGCATATTTATGTATGTGTGTATGTATATGGCATATATAATATGCATATTTATGTATATGTGTATGTATATGTCATTAGAACATATATAATGTGTGTATTTACGTATATGTGTATGGCATTAGAACATACATATATAAACACATATATTTATACAATAAAAGATGAATCATACCTTGTTCTTCTGTTATAGAGTTTACTATTATTAAAAAATAATAGAAAATAAAGTATGTGTGTTATAATTCAATATTGTCACAGTTGTGGTAGAATCTGAAACCCCAAATATTTAAGAGAGCTGAAAGTAGAGCAGCTAGGGTGAGCAGCTAGAGCAGCTAGGGTGAGCAGCCATCCTGGTTTTGCTGAGATTATGGCAGTTTGAGCCCTGGGTATATCAAACGCTGGGAAGACTCTCAGCTCAAGTAAACTGGGATGATTGGTAACCTGAGAAGTAAGTCACACATGAGACAGTCAACCCAGGGAACTTCCTATGAACCCAATTATGAATGCATTAAATCTTTCAGGAAGAATGAATAAGAATGTAACAGGTTGGGGGAAAAAAAGGAAAAATAACCTTTCATAGTAAGAGAACTTTAAGTGGCATATTGTGGAGCCACAAGAGTACGCAGGATAGAGTTAAATAATAATAAAATAATAATAGAGTTAAATAATGATAGAATACAGAGTGTGTGAGAAATTGGTGTAAGATGAGGCAAAAAAAGTTCACATAAAAAATTTATGTTTATTAATTTTTTCTGATTTTACCATCTAGATTTGAAGTTAGCAAACTATAGCCAGAGAGTCAAATCCTGCCAGTCCCTATAATTTTGAATACAGTTTTATTGAAACAGAGTCATGCTCATCATTTGTATATCGTCTATGACTGCTTTCTAACTACCATGATAGAATTGAATAGTTTTGCTGAAGAATATTTGGCCAGAAATTCTAAAACATTTACTCTCTGGCCCTTTACAGAAAAAGTTTGCCAGACTCTTACTCCAGCTAACTGGAAAGCCCTTAGAAGTATCCAAGGAGAGGGGCATAATCAATCTTACCAAGTCTTTTTTTTTTAAGTAAGGAAACTTCTAATATCCCAGTAGGTTGTCTACTCAATATGTAATTAATCAGAATATGACTTTCTTGGCTTTTTATCTTTAAGTCAGAGTCATCCTTGCAATAACTTATTGTCTTCTAACGATGTTTCCATTTTGTAACTCTTTTTATACCTCTGAGAAATGCTTAAAAGTGAGATCAGAGTTGGTAGGTAATGGAAAAATAAGTAGCCTTGATATGTTAAAAGAGATTTGGCAATATTTATTTGTATAGGCCTAGGGGAAATAGAGGTAATTTAATAATATAACCAAGTCTGTAATTTAGAACCAACATGAATGAGAACTCATGTGAACACAGGAAATTTTGGGATAAAAGCATCTCAAAACCTTTTCAAAATTAACTGTTGTGGAAAAAAAGCCTCTGAGTATCCAAACCCAGTGTGAAATCTATTTTATTCCCTAAAGGAGCAACTGAGTCCATCTGTATAAAATGACCGACTATGAGTTTCTGTGCTTTTGGGAGCATGGCTTAAGAAGGAGCTCATTTTGAAGACAGAATTTGGAAACAAATTTTCAGCAAACAGGAAAGATGATAGAATTTAATGTGCATCAGATATTTTCGCTTGACATTTATCAGGAAAATCCCCTTGCTTTAACTCACACTGAACACAAAAATGAGAGGAATAATAAATTATTCCTTGTGAAATGGAAATCTTCCTTTGAATCAGTTAAGAATAGCAATGAAATTAAAGAGCATTTGATTTTATAATCATCTCTAGTATAAATATAGTAACAGACTGATGAGATTGGCATGGGCATAGTCTATGTAACCATCTGAATTGAATTTTTCAGAGAAGCCTAAATTATAAATATTATGTGTACCCTATTTGAGGCTTGATTAGAGTTAAGAATAGTATAGCCACATAAATGACTCTATAAAGAAAATTCTATAGATAACACAGGATGCAAAAGAAAAACTCCCTCTCTTCCAGTTGATTATAATTTAATAAGTGAGACACATGCATATAACCTCATCTAATGAAGGAAAACTGTAATAAGGGTTGTTGAAAAAGGCCAAGATTTTTCAGTGAACTCAAATAGAAGGAAATAATTAATTCAATAAACAAATGGATATAGAAGGACTCATGAAATATCCAGCCCTTGAAACTCCACTCATTTGCAAAGTTACTAAGGTCAATATTCCAGCTATTCCCTTAAGGGAGATTATGTCATGCATTTCACAAACAGATTCTTTTGTCACATCTATATTCCATCCTAGAATTCTCAGAACCTCCTAAACATTTTTTTTAATTCACAGATACTAAAGCACACTCTTTGTATTTTAAATTCTGTGGATTTTGAAATATGCCTAGTCTCATGTGTCCACCATTCCGTACCATACAGAATACTTTCTCTTCCATAAAAATAGCCTATTTCTCATCTATCCAACCCTCTGTCTCTCGAAACTCTGGCCTCTGCTCTTCTCTTTTCTAGCTCTATATTTTACCTTTGTAAGAATGCCATATAAACAGAATCATATAATATATATTCATTTTCAATGGGCTTCTTTACCTTAAGAATATGTATTTAAGATTTATCAATGTGTTTGCATAGCTTGATGACTCATTCTTTTTTTTTTAATCACAGAATAATATTCCATTGTATGAATATACCACTGTTTTTTAATTTATTCACCTACCATTATTGTGTGATTATAAATAATGCTGTTATAAACACTTGAGTGCCAACTTTTGTATGGAAATGCAGTTTTAAAATAAATTGGTCTGTATCTAAGAGTGTGATTTCTGGATTGTATGACCAGACAATGTTCAGCTTTGTGCGAAATTGCCGACTGTCTTCCAGAGCCACTGCACCATTTTAAATTTATTTCAGCAAAAAATAGAGTGCCTACTGGTCCACAACTTTGACAGCAATTGGTATTCTCAGGTTTTTAGAATTTTAACTATTTTAAAAGGTGTATGCCAACATTTCACTGGTGTTTTGATTTGTGTATTTCTAATAACACATGATGTTGCATATCACTTACAATACTTATTTGCCATCTGTATGTCTTCTTTAGTGAGATATTTATTCAGATTATTTTGGCTTATTTTTTAATGAGGTTGTTTGATTAATATTGTCTAGTTGTATGAGATACATTCCATCAATACCTAGTTTACTGAGAGCTTTTAGCATGAAGAATTGTTGAATTTTATTAAAGGCCTTTTCTGCATCTATTGAGATAATCAGGTGGTTTTTGCCATTGGTTCTGTTTATGTGATGGATTACATTTATTGATTTGTGTATGTTGGATCAGCCTTGCATCCAAGGATAAAGCCAACTTCATCGTTCTGGGTAAGCTTTTTGATGTGCTTCTGGTTTTAGTTTGCCAGTATTTTATTGAGGATTTTCACATCGATGTTCATCAGGGACACTGTTCTGTCTCTGCCAGGTTTTGGTATCAGGATGATGCTGCCTTTTTTAATGTTTGCCATAGCTCTGTGTTCCAGAGGGTTTCAGATATTTTCAGTATCCTTTTTCTTTTTCTTTTCTCATTTTTTCTGTTGACTTTGATCTTCACTGCCATAAATACAGTTCTCCTCAGAGAGCCTGTGACATGTAGGTCTTTCAGCTTTGTCCACTTTTATTTATTATATTGATGGTTTTGGTGGTAAGCCTGGATTGTTTGTTTGGGGGTAAGCTAAAGAGAAAGGGACCATTATATAGTTTTCTGATTATATATCATTTTTAAAACAGAAGTTCTGTCTTACTCCTCCTACCTGTGCTATTTTCTTCTAGTTATATGGCTTTACCTCCTTTCCCCCATTCTGTTCTTCAATTGCAGCATTCTTCATCTATTCTTCATATACTTCAACTATTCTTCATCTATTTCCTAGAAGCCCTGATCCTTATTGCATATGGTCCTTCTCTTACTTTAGGATGGACGAGAAGGCTGGAGGGGGCTGGAGTGATAATTCCCTTCCCCTAGGTGAGCTGAAGTTTCAGAATTGCACTTCAGCAACATTTTTTGTTCGTTCTTTTCTTTATTCTTTTTTCTCTTATGGGGTAAGACTCCTTAACGCAGAAGGTTGGCCATTTTTTCAGAATGGTTATCCTTCCCCTCCCCTTTTCAAAATTAAGAGGGCATCTTTGGATCTACATAGTAAAAACCTGGTAGGGTTTTTGGAGGCCAAACCAGGAAATTATGGGGGCCTTCCTCACACTCTCCCCCCAGTGGTTTCTCAGTCTCAGGCAGTCTCACCCTGCCTCTAAAACTTCACAAAAAATCCCACTCTGTTAGCGCTTTTATCAGTTTATGACTGGAGAAGATTCTGCTGTGGGCAAGCAGGCTTGGGTAGCTGTATCATTCTGGAAGTGTATGCTTTTTTAGGTTTGCAGCGGTAGGTTGTCTAGTGACTTTAGTTATCTAATGCATTCAAGAAAATTAGTTAATTTGAGACCTGTCCAAATTTTTCTTGTTTTAAGGATAGTAGTGATTACTTCTAAGCTCTTTATGTGCCAAAACTGAAACTGGTCATTCTATATATCACCTAATATCTGCTAAGCACATTTTATGAGAAGTGTGACTCTGCAGAGGAATAAAATGTTATTTGCACAATGGATTTAAGTCCAGCATTTTCCAACTACTAAACTGAAGTGTAATGATTTCTTTTGCATAAGAATAGAAAACTGTGATGACTCTTGTTTATTGCACATTTACAAATGAATTAATTTGTTATCTAACTTAGGTATCTCAACATTTCTTTTATTTACTAATAATGAATATCTTTGTTTCTTGTGTTTTTCTCTGAACCAGGTTTACCATCTTGCTGGTTTCCTATGTAATACATTAAATGCAATTTTACTCACATTGTCTCTTTTTACAAGAATCATGTTTTTAACCTTTGTGTTACTATTCATTGATGGTACCTTGGTTTCAGATTGTTGAAAGCTTTATAGTATTATCTCCCTAATTTTTAATTATATGACACAGCTATTGGTTAGGCAAGTTATACAACACTATAAGAATAGAGAATAATTTGCATTGCTCATGGATGGATATCATTTCTCATGCCTCTAAGCACATTTTTTTCCTTCATCCTCTTTATTTGGCAAGGATGGAGTATATCTCTCAATATTTAACTGAGGCTTCAAATCTTCTGTGAAGAGTTTTCCTCGGTCAAAGTTAAGTTTAAGAATTATCATATAAAAACTGACTTTCTGCTACGCATTTTCTTTCCCCAGAAATGGCATAATACATAATCCTCTTCAAAGGAACTAATTTTACCTTGTTCATCTTAGTATTCTCAGTAGTTACCACTGTCTCTAGAATGCTATAAAAAGTAATAAATGTCTACTAAATTGAGTAGAATACAAAAATAACTGAAATATGGTCCTGCCTGAACACATTTAATTCTAGAGAGAGAGATAAATGACAAATAAAATTTGTTTGAATAGTTGGCAGCATGTGTATGTATAATGATGGAAGTGTAAATAAAAGTATACCCAACATAAAAAGAAACTGTCACTTACAATAAATAAAAGACTAGTCCTTTGAGGAAAATGAGTTTGACCTATGTTTTCAGAGGCGTTAGAGATCAGCAGACACTGAAAAGAAGAAAAGCTATTTAAAAGAAAGAAAACAGTAATGAAGAAGTGCCAGACACTTAGGAAATATACATGAAAGATAAGACTGTATCTTTCCCTGTTAATTTTAACTTGATTTCTAGTTGTTTTAGAAAACAATGGTGAAAAAATAATTTAAAATATGGAAGCAAATTTCACAGAAAACTTTTTAAATGACATCATAAGTTAAAGTTCATTATTGGAAATGATTTTCCTTAAAAAATAATAAAAATAAAACACTTTTTGCTATGCAAGCTAAGGAGTTCTTATGTACTAATTAATGGAGATTGCGCACTAACGACCCCCTGTGTAAGAATGGTTATACAATCTCAGCAGGATAAAACAGTTTCCTGATAGTGCAATCCATGAAGATTTGGGGGACTTTAGCACCTGCTACTAGAATTTGCACTAGAATTCTTTCAGGAGCACACATTCTTCAGCTTAGGCTTGCTGGCATCAAAGACCCTTTCTTTGGTCAAACTTTAATCACGCTTCCTTGAGCTCTTTTCAGAATTAAGCCTCAACCTTGGCCAGTAAGAACAAATGCAGTTCTTTAAACATAACAACATTTATAGAAGAAGATTATTAAATATATGCAAATGTTTTCAAGCCTGTACTTGAGTCACATGAGTCCCGTTGACTTATTAGTCTCATGGAAAAATCCAAAGTCAGAATAGTAGTTTACTATCAATGAGGGTGAATATATTAAGGCATGGAAAATTAAGGCTATTAACACAACCAATATACACAGTATCTTGTATCTAACCATTCCTGCCCATTCCTGTTACTATTATGTTAATTTCAGTCCTTATCATACCATACCAACAGTACATTATAACTTAATTAGTTCCTTTTATAGGTCTTTATGTACAGTTCATCTTGATATGAAATAATTATTCCTAAAATTTTTAAAATATTTTTCAGGAGTGCCTTGGATAAAATCACAGAATGATTGACTCTTTATAACAACAGGGAGTATTCAAAGGTCCTTCTGGATCTAGAAACTACATACTTCATCTCTGATTATTTTTTCCAGAAGTTTGCTGTTCTCTATACACTCACATCAGTCAGAATGGCTATTATTAAAAAGTAAAAAAATAACATGCTGGTGAGGTTGTAGAGAAAAGGGAATGCTTATACACTGCTGGTGGGAATATAAATTAGTTCAGCCATTGTGAAAAGCAGTTTGGTGATTTCTGAAAGAACTTAAACCAGAATTATCATTCGACTCAGAAAGAGCTTAAACCAGAATTACCATTTGACCCAGAAATTCTATTATTGGATATATACCTAAAGGAATATAAATCATTCTACCATAAAGAAACATTCATGCGTATGTTCATCACAGCACTATTCAAAATAACAAAGACATGGAATCAAGCAAAATGTCCATCAACTGTAGACTGGATAAAGAAAATGTGGTACATATACAACATGAAATACCATGCATTCATAAAAAGGCATGAGATCATGTTCTTCGTAGGGACGTGGATGGAGCTGGAGGCCATTATTGTACAAAAACTAATGCAGAAATAGAAAACCAAATACCACGTGTTCTCAATGGTAAGTGGGAGTTTGACTTTGAGTACATATGGACACAAAAAAGGGAACAACAGACACCTGGGGCCTACTTGTGGGTGGAGGGTGGAAGGAAGATAAAGATTTTAAAGCTACCTATTGGGTATTATGCTTATTTCCTTGGTGGTCAAATAATCTGTATACTAAAGCCCCATGACATGCAATTTACCTGTATAACAAACTTGCACATGTGCCCTTGTACAGAAAATAAAAGTTAAGAAAACTAATTATCTTAGTAAATATTATAAATATATAGACAATAACTACATGGAAACATAAATGTAAAAGAATCTCTGTAGACTATATTTTTACTTCATTATCTAATGGACACTATCAATACAAACTGTCTGAAAGAATTCATTACATGTATTTTTATTGAAACATGTTTCCACTTTTAAGTACTTTATTATTACTGCATCTTTAGCTTTCTTTATTGTCACTTAACTTTGAAACCTTGGATTGATCTTGCATTTCTTATCCTCATTACTTATATTAGCAGCTCTTGACGATTTTTAAATATGTCTCCTTAAAACTCATTTCTTTGTATTCCAGTCACTAACCAAGGCCCACAGCAGGAGTTGTGACCTTCTTAAAAGATGCCAGGGAAACTGCATCAGCAATTTTTTTAATTCAAACTCTTTAAAACACTGTTTTTAAACCACTGTCCTCTTTGAAATCTTCAAATATATGAAGCAAGGAAAAGCGTACTCATCATCTAAAGCTCTACAAGCCTATATTCAGTCCAATTATATATTAAATTTTGACCTATACTTTTCCCTAACTTTTTTTATCAGTATAATGGTTTTTTTTTCCACTATCCAAAACAATATATCTGCTTCTGGCCTCATTAATTATTCCTTTGATCAGCTAGTTCAAGGTCTCAGTCTTCTTGCAAGTTCAGGGGAAATATCATCTTTTATGTCAGCTCTGTGGTGTCTACCTTTCCACGTTCTTTAAGTCCTATCATATTTTTGATGATAGAACCAGTAATTTTTGTGCAGTTTTCTATTATTCTGGCATAAAAAAATATATAAAAGTAGGTAACATAGTGTAGTGAAATCTTAGAGGAATGTCACCCAACTTCAGCTACAATCAATTCATTCCAGATTATCTTTCATTTATACCTATAATCACATCCTGTTTTCATAATTTGGAAAATAATTCAGACAACATACCATTTTATCTGAAGGTGTTTTGATATGTACAAACCATGAAAACAATATGTAAAACATAAGGATATATTAAGAATAATGAAACCAATTAGAATTGTATTTGTGTGTTTCTTATTTTTTTGGTAAAATAGGCTCCATTCGGTAGGGCCACTTCTTGGATTTACTACAGTACTGCATAAGTACTCACTACTTAATTATTTGAGAAGCTTAAGGTCTCCATGAAATCTGTGAGTATTAGTCATAATCGTGCCTAATTTCTCTAAGTTATTGAAAGAAATCATTGCTGGTGTTATGTTTTTCATTCTTGAATACACTGTTGAATTACTTTTGAGGATTAATTCCAGTACATTGCAAGAGGCCACATAGTTGAGTAAGTGGAAGGTCAGAAATAATATCATTTGAGATTCAGAAATAAGAGAAATCCAAAGAAGCCAAACATGAGAGATATCAATAACCTGAGTCATTGCTGAAGACAAAAGGCCAGGAACAAGCTATAGAAGATAATTCCCATCGATGCTTTAATAAGGAAAAAATAGCAGTAACCAAATAGGTGTAAAACAGTGAAAGAATTACTCTGATTTTAAAATAGATGAAGTGGAGGTAAATTAATACATGATAATACCTTTGTCTTCTAAGTAGAAACATAGCACAAAGTATCCTGAAGACAGAGCCATAATCTAGCTGCCTATCATCTATCTACCATCTATTTATCTACCTACCTACCTATCTGTCTTTTTTGCACAGCTCAGAAATTCAACAATATCTGATGGCATCAAGTATGATACCCAGCCCCTTTCAGCACTAACCATTCTTAATTATGCATAATGATATTAAAAATAGAACAGGTGTTATATGGAACTTTAAACTTTGTGGTAAAAGTATCTCCATCAGAACTCAGAAAGTCCAAAATTATTTAGTCCTTTGGAATTCCAAATCAAATGGAAAAATGAAATGAGAAAAATCCATATCATGTGAAGGGGTCATATTCATAAAGCATCAGAGAGTGTCATGCATAAGGGAATGGGTGTGAAGTAAATAATCCCACAGGAAAAAAAAGATTGTTCAATGTAAAAAGATTATTAAGATATAGCAAAACTCAAAAATTAGTTGTGTTGGATGAATAAGAAGAAATGAACCCGGGGTTTTATGCTTGTGAAAAATATTTATTAGACTATGCCTAGAATTATTACAGAATATATGATGAAAGTTTCATGTCAACAATGTTTCAGGAATGAGAAAGTCAAGCTTTGCTGAAACTCTGGTTCAGATACCTAGGTTTCCACTAATTCAGTGTGCAGCCTATATTGCAGTATCTTCTCAAGTGTCCTCTCCAAAATTTTGCTGATTTTAACGGTATCTTAAAAATTCATAAACACTATAAAAAGATGAGAAGTGAACAATAGAAAATATCATTTTCAGAAGAATCCAGATGACCAGTATCTCCTATAGAAAGTGGGATGGAAGTAGCCAGAGCCATAACCACCATAACCACCAAGGCCACAGATGGTGCCATAGCCATAGCCACTGAAGCCACCAAGGCCATAGCCACTGTAATAGTTGCCATAGTAGCAGCTCATTTTGTCAAGGTTTGAAGATTTGGTTTGATGTTGAAGGTGAATTTCCTAAGAATGAATATTACCATCTGCAACCAGACTTTTATACTCCCTCAGGGTGGGTGTGGCTAACCACAACACAGGACTGTCGTTCTCTTTTAAAATTCATCTCCAGTGAAAAACAGTACATTAAATCATGCCTTCAGTATCATAAGTCAGACCTTATGGGTGGTTCCAAAAATGAATAAAGACATTTTTTTTTCTTTTAAATTTAGCGTTATTTTCATTCTTTATTACCAAACTATTATACGGAATGATTCTTTGCATGTTTCCAAGGTTATGTTTCCACATATTTCTATATCTATGATTAAGGACTCAGGCTGCCTTACTTCAGATAGCCTGAGATTTTTACCATTGTCAGTGTCATCTCTATTTTGTATCAGTGTTTTCGCTAAAGACAATGTGTTATTCCTATTTATGAGTAAATAAACTAGTGTAAAATTGTTAAATAATCGTAAGTGGCTACAATTAACTGGAGACCATGGAAATGCATATTTTTAAGAAAAGACATATAGGCCGGGTGGGGTGGCTCACGCCTGTAATCCCAGCACTTTGGGAGGCCGAGGCGGGTGGATCACGAGGTCAAGAGATTGAGACCTTCCTGGCCCGTCTCTACTAAAATTACAAAAAAATTAGCCAGGAGTGGTGGCTTGCACCTGTGGTCCCAGCTACTTGGGAGGCTGAGGCGGAAGAATCACTTGAACCCAGGAGGCGGAGGTTGCAGTGAGCCGAGACTGTGTCACTGCACTCCAGCCTGGTGACAGAGCAAGACTCCATCTCAAAAAAAAAAAAAAAAAAAAGAAAAGACATATGGAGAAATATGTGACTTTTCTTCCTTGTTTGCATATTAGTGTGATGACCTTCTAAGCATCTTTGCAGTTGTAAAGATAATATTCAAGTCTTGTCATAAAATAATCCAAGTCAACACTTTCAAGTTTCTTCCCACTACAGCTTACATTAGACAACAATTCTGCTTGGATATGGCCTCTCGATTTGTTCCCTAAAACTGAGTTTTGCCTTTCACTCTTAAGTTTTTTCTGAGACTTTCTTTCTCACTCTTAAAGAATTTCTTCTTCTCCTTAGAGTCTCCTACAACCAGTCTAGTCTACATATATTTAACATAATACTCTTTTAAACTGACACTGCCTCTTGCAGAATTAGTCTTTTTTCCTTTACTTTTAAACTAATTACTTGAATTGGCTTAAAAATACTTTGAGGAAATAGGCCTTATCTTTATATCTCTGAGGCCCAATGTAATAATTTGTAGAAGTAAAATATGTATTTGTTGAATTTTTTAACTTCTCTCTTTCTGAAATATCAATTTAAATTTTATAAGTTGTTTGTTTTTTAAGGAGAGATTTATACAAAGGAATGCTCTACCTTTAAACTTGCTAAAATAAATAACCTAATTAAAACTAATACAGTCAATACAAATTTTCATATTGGTATTTTATTATGCATAAAGGGCTACAATAGAGCTTTGTGTAGGAAGTGGATAAATAATAAATATATGAATCATTTCTCCACAAACTTTAAATTCTACCACTTAAGTGTACTCACAAATATGTGTATGTTTCTTCACGTTGTATGTGTGTGCATGCAGTATTTGGTGCATGTGACTGAATATATATATGTGTTAATTTCATATAAATGACACCAGATAATATATAGAAGAGTGAAATGATGGATAGTAACAATGATTTCAAGAGGAATTAACTATCATAGTAGCCACAATGTCTTGCAAATGAATTTTGAAGAAGGTATAAAATGAGTTGCATCTAGAAGGAGGCATGGGAACTTTATAAAGTCAAGAGAAGCAGCTATATCAAGGAATAAGAAATCTAGTTTACGATCAGTGACAAAGCTAAGGAAAGTGTGTCCTCAATAAGCAAAACATTGTAATTGGGGCACAGAGTTTTAATAAACAAAATGATGGTTGAGAAGTACATTGGCTCAAGACCAAGGTGGGCCATGTGTTATATTTTATATTTTTGTGTAGAATAGTGACATCATATCAGTAGTGTTTTGAGAATGAGTATTTTCTATGCAGTGTGGTTTGTAGAGCAAGTTGTTTAGAGCAAGAGGACCATTTGGAAAGCCCTTCTAATGTCCTATTATGGAATAATTTTTTAACCACCCCAAAAGGATGAGCATAAGAGATGTTAAAACCAATAGTATTTGTGCAGATTTTTGGAGACAAATGTAAAACTTACAAGCTGTATGTATGGTTTTTCTCTGTTTATATATAATGTGTTATATCCCTTTAGGTTAAGTTCATTTTTTTTAAATGGAAAATAAACAGGCTATAAGCGTTCTCATTAATTTTTGCATACTTTTAACAAATTATGATGAAGTCCATTTCTTTGGATTTCTAATCAGTCAACAATCAGATGGAAGAAAAATATATGAACTACACCATATCTGGACTCAGAGTTTGAATTAAGACTTCTTTGGCAAGTGCCAGAATTACTGCAGCAGCATTTTTTCTGGCTTTCAATTATTTTCTTTTAAACACATTTTTGTGCTACTACTGCCTTTAAAATTTACTGTAATATAAAATAAAAATATTGTTACTGTGCTTGTTACTTAAGGATGTCTATATAGACTGGTATAGTGGCTCATGCCTTTAATTCCAGCACTTTGGGAGGCCAAGGTAGGTGAATCGCTTGAAGTCAGAAGTTAGAGACCAGCCTGGTCAACATGATGAATTGCTGTCTCTACTAAAAATACAAAAATTAGCTGCATGCAGTGGTGCACACCTGTTGTCCATGCTTCTTAGGAGGCTGAGGCAGGAGAATCACTGGAACCTGGGAAGTGAAGGTTGTGGTGAGCTGAAATCACATCACTGCACTCCAGCCTGAACAACAGAGCATGACTCCAACTCAAAAAAAGAAAAAAAAATGATGCTGTATCCAGAATAATAATCCAAAACTCATCCCCAAATTCGAATTTCTTCTTTGTCCTAAAGATAAAATTTTCTTCTTCTTTCCTATAACAATGTGCATTCTGCCCTCTTCTTTGATTATGCTTTTCTTTAATTCATTTAAATTCTTTACAGTTTTGCAAGGTGCACATGAAGTATAGTTCTATTTGATACATCTCTGTGTATTCTATAAATCCTGTAGTCATTGTCACAAAATAACATGTCTAGCTGTTCCCTAAAATTCTGCTTATGAAAAACTTTGTAAATACAGAAAAGTAGGCACTGTCATATAAAGAACTTCCATAAACTAGTCAGTCATTGGCATTTTATTATTGTAGCAGAGAAGACAATACCCAGCTGGAGTGATGAAATTCTAGGTCAGAAAAGTAGGTCCACACTGAAACAAATGTGCCTTTTGCATGGTGAGATCTTCATTAAGAAAAGCCCTAAGAAAATATCACTGGTGATGCTGAAGGGCATAAAACACTCTATTAGGGACAGAATCCTAAAATTTTGAGTTCTAATATAATGCTCAATTATTTTTTCAGTAAAATCCAGAGGACCAGTAACTTCTACGGAAAGAGGAACATGATTTTAGATTCCCATAAGCAAAGTTTATTAGAAAATATGTCCAGAAATATCATCAAAGGGATAAGGAAAAAAACTTCATGTTAATAACAGTGAGAATGAGGTTACCTCGATTAGACTGGTGCTAAGATTCTGGCTAAGGGAAACAAATACCTGCAGATTTGGAGAACTAATCTGCACTACGATGTCTTCAGGGGCTCATGAATGACTCTGAAAGACGTCACTGGTAACAGTGAAGAAAACAAAAGAATGACAATGAAAATAATATGAAATCTCTTAATTTATTTGCAATGAACTATATTTTCAAAAAGAGTGTCTACGACCAATATCCTTCATAGAAAGAGGGATGAGAATGGTCACGGCCATAACCACCATCAAGGCCATAGCTGGACCCATAGCCGTAGCTGAGACCACCAAAATGACCAAGGCCATAGCCAAGTTCACCACAGTCCTTGCTGTAGTAGTAGCTCATTATGTTAGGGATTGAGGATTGGTTTGATTTGAAGGAGAATCTCTTAAAAATAAATATTACCACCCACACCTAGATTTTATATTCTCTCAGTGGGGGTGGGGTACTCCATAGATATTTCTCATTTTTGTTTATTTAACAAATGTGCAAAACAGCCCAAATGTATTCTTGTTTTGTGATTTGAGAAGTTTTAATGCTACTTATGTATAATTATATTTGCTTCATCTTGACTTCTTAATGTCAACTCATAATAAAAGGTAATGACTGTCAATCTTCAAAGCTTATGACTGAGCTTAACATAGCCTAACTGGATTACTTGATGCAGTCTGACCTCTTCTTGCATCGTATCTAATTTTGTTGGTCCTTGGTTCTCATTCTCTTCTTTTACTAAGAACCACAGCTCTCCTCCTAACCCAGAAATTCCATTTACCTACTTATTTATTGGAATGAATTTGAAGGTGTTAGACCGCATGAGTTGAGAGCTCAGTATAGGCAGTGAAGCCTGTTGTTATTTCAAAGTCCTGTTTCTAACCCACTTGAGTGAAATTTTCAATCTCAAAATACCTATTTTCCTGTATGTGCAAAGACAATAATAATTTACATCTCTGTTTTTGACATTTACTGCAAAGCTCCCTAAGCATAGAGCAGCAAACCCTTCATAACTTACCTCTTTCTCAGCTCACAAATGTAATTATATAAAAGAAAAATGTATTATACTGTGAAAGCTTACCTTCTTATATAGCTTTGAGAGTCCTTAAATGTGTACAAATTGAACAAAAAAATGTAAATGAAGGGACAATGCCCTTTTCATTTTGGGGAAAAATCTGTGCTTAATTCTAAAATATTTGAAATACAATAAAGCAGTATCACTTTAAGAAGGAAAGACTTTAAATCTTTTATAAGTAAGCATTAATAAGAAACATAATTCAAAAGGAAAATATATTGTTAATTGCAAAAATATTGGCAAAACTTAAATGAAAAATGTCCATTGAAATGAATAAATAAAATTTAAATTATGTTTGCTATATCAATAAAGTAATTTTATTGGAAACATATACAGATATGTATTTTTTATTGTACTTTGGGCTCTGGGGTACATGTGCACATCCTGCAGGATTGTTGCATAGGTATATATATGTAATGGTGGTTTGCTGTATCCATCCCCCCACCCCTGTCGCCTACATCAGGCATCTCTCCCAGTGTTATCCTGCCCCATCCTCCCAGCTTCCCTGCTGTCCCTCCCCTCCCCTCCCCTCCACCCCGCTACCTAGCCTTGTGAGTGTTGTTCCCTTCCCTGTGCCCAAGTGTTCTCATTGTTCATCACCCGCCTATGAATGAAAACATGCGGTGTTTGGTTTTCTGTTCTTGTGTCAGTTTGCTGAGAATGATGGTTTCTAGATTCATCCATGTCTCTACAAAGGACCCAAACTCATCGTTTTTCTTAATGGCTGCATAGTATTCCATGGTGTATATGTGCCACATTTTTTTGTCCAGTTTATCACAGGTGGGCATTTGGGTTGGTTCCAGGTCTTCGCTATAGTAAACAGTGCCACAACAAACATACGTGTGTATGTGTCTTTATAATAGAACAATTTATAATCCTTTGGGTATGTACACAGTAATGGCATTGCTGGGTCAAATGGAATTTCTATTCATATACAGATATTTTCTCCATGGAATAAGGAAGTCAGCACAATGTTAATAATGTAGTCATGATGAAAAATTTTTTAACTAGATGAATGAAATTCTAAATCAGAGAAATAGACCCTCTTATTTCAAGTTGACCCTTAGTATGCAGTCTGCAGTGTGATTGCTTCATTAGGGGTTCATTCTAGGCTATCAGAAAAGGAATTGTTAAAGAGGCCAAGACTGTGCGTGGTTTTGATTGCACTGAAGGAACAAAAAAACAAGTCAACTAAAATAATGAAGGTGTGAAGGATTACACGATCAACGAATATTTGAGTGGAATGTAAGGGACCAATTTCTTTCACAGAAAGGAAGTAGTTGGTGGCCACCAAGTCCACCAGACGCGAGTTCAGACCATGAAACCATCAGGACCCATCATGGCCCCATCTGCTGCAGTTTTTACCACAGAGGCTTACAGGGACAAGAGATTAGTTTTGACGGTCAAGTTGCCTTCTGAGTCCAAAGGCTACCAACCATAGAAGTGTATCTATAAGTGATTTTTAGAAGATGAGTCAACATTACCAAGATTTGTTGTGAATTTCCAAAGAAAAATGCACAAAACAAGTTTTCAGATGTTTTGTTATTTTAAGCTGTTATTAAATTTTATTACAGTTTATTTCATTTAATGTTTTTCAGGGTCAGCATTCTCAGTCTCAGGTTCTTTCAAACTCTGCTGCTGCTGTGTCCTTACTACTGGACCTTTAAGAAGTACTTAAACTATTTCTGTATTCTTATCTCTATTATGATGATAATTTTCAATGAAATACTGATTAATGATTTAATTATATAAAATGCACCCTTAATAACTGGAAGCTAAGAAAACACATACACACACGTATCCTCTAGTTGTGTGCAGCAGCAATTATTCCCAATAGAATCTTCAAAACTATGGTAGGATAATGAAGGCAGAGCCCTTGATAGAGTGACAGAATGAGTGAAAAGTCCTTGTGAGTCAGAGACCAAAATAACATTTTACAGTTGACCCTTGAACAACATGGTGGTTAGGAGCATTAACCCTGCACAGTCAAAAATCTACCTAAAAGTGCTGACACTCCACAAACTTAACTACTCGTTTAGCCTACTGTTGACCAGAAGCTGTAGTGATAACATAGAGTGGATTAACACAGTTTTTATGTTACATGTATTATGTACTATATTCTTACAATAAAATAAGCTAGAGAAGAAAAAATGTTATTTAAATAATTATAAGGAACAGAAAACGTATTTACTATTCATTTAAGTGAAAGTTGATCATAAAGTTTCTCATCTTTGTCTTCACGTTGAGTGGATTGGGAAGAAGAAGGAAGAAGAGAGGTTGGTCTTGCTGTCACAGGGGTGAGAGCTACAGGCAAAATTCTTTGTATAAGTAGAGCCACACAGTTCAAACCCATATTATTCAAGGTCAGCTGTACATAATAGTTACATTATATGTTAATACCAGAGCTCATAGCTCTGTGCTACTTAGAACAAGAAAGTAGAAATTGTGGAAGCCTAAGACATGTGAATGTAAATCAGGAAAAAATAACTAAATTCAAGCTAGTCAAGCCTCACACATAAAATTAGAGTATTTGTCAAGGGTGTAAAAAAGCTTAACAGTCCTAAAAGCACTTCAGAAAAAGTGTCTTAGCTAAATTATCATGAGAATAATTTCCAAAGAATTTCTCCTAAGTAAAACAACCCTAAAGGAAAATAATAGTTTGATATGAAAATATATTGCTTAGATATTGTAAAACTTATATAAAACATGTTTATCTTAATGCATGGACAAGAAATCAAATTTACAATGGAAATAAAATGTTTATTAGAAGTGTGAAAAGAATTATTACCTTGAAGTAAGAAGAGTAGCACCATTTTAATAAGCCTCAACAATGAGAAAATTCAGTCCTTAATATTGAACCTTGTTCCAGGATAAATAGTTTTGGTGAATTTTTGTTTTTTGTAGACAAAGCTGAGCTCTAAATAAAGTAGTTGAGATTAATAATTCTAAATATAAAATTACATTGATAACATTAAGGAAATCAGTAGAATAATTAGACCCTACTAATATAAAATATCTGAGGTTCATAAAATATCAGAAAGTTATTTTAGTAGAATAAAAAGGACAGGTATGCTTCATGAAAGAGGTACAGTAGAAGCCACAGCCATATGTACCATTACCATTAATCCATAGTTAGGATCAGAGATGGAGACAGAACCCAGATAATAGATTCAAAGAAGCTCATGATGTCACCACCTATGTGGGTCTTTTAATATTCTCTCATGGAGGGAAGTGACTAATCTATGTCCATAAATTCTTATTTATTTCATTGGAATAAGGTCTAGGCTTCAATGTTTATAAAAACTCCCCAGAAGAGGTGGAAAGGTGGAAATTATTTTTGCATGGTGAAGGAGTAGTGAAAAAGTTATTGTGGCTAGATTTTAGTTAATGAAAAGGGCAATATTGGGAGATAAAGTTAGGAAGGGATTAGATTAGGCAGAAGCTCCGGGGCCTTGATGATCATTTTTTAATGAAATTTCAGGTGTAATGGAAAGATTTCCAGTTAAGACAAGGAAGTGATCTGATTGACAACTTGCTGCTGTGTGGTTCATGACTTGTAAGAACTCTGGTATAGAAACCTAGAGTCTAAGATTATTATAGTAATCCAGGCAAGAAATGGTGGTAGACTCTATAGGGGGCTTGTTGGTGGATAGGACACAGATGGTGGGGATAAGAAAATGAGAAATCTAGAGTAGCACCTTGGTTTTGCACTTAAGAAATTTGTTGAATGTCTTTGACATTATATTTAACAGGAAACTTGGGTATCGGCAGAACATAAAATATCAATAGTTCCTTTTCTAAAATATTGAGTTGACAGAGATTACATATCTTCAGGGTATTCAATGTGATAGTTTGGTATATTTAACTTGGTATAGACACACTTTGTATAATGATTACCACAATCAAATTAATAAATACATCCATTTACTCATGCTGTACACTTGATCCCCAAAACTTATTCATCTCATAACTGAAAAGTTTGTTCATGTTAACCAATACTGCCCCTTTCCTCCGTGCTTACCCCTTGCAACCACCATTCTTTTTATTCATGGGATCCATTAAACTTTTAAAAAATTCACTTATACTTCATTTTCCCGCACATGGATTATTTCACATAGCATAATGTCCTCCAGGTTTATCCATGTTGTCCTATGTGGTAGAATTTCTTTTCTAATGGCTAAATAATATATTTATATATATGCCATAATTTCCTTATTCGTTAATCCATTCATGATCACTTAGATTGTGGCCATATCTCAGCTATTATGAATAATATTGCAAGGAACATGAGGGCACAGATATCTCTTTGAGATTCTAATTTCATCTCCCAGAAGTGGAATTACTGGATCATATATATGGTAGTTTAATATTTAATTTTTTAGGAACTTTCATATTGCTTTTCATAATGACTATACAAATTTACATTCCTACCAACAGTGTACAAGGCCTCCCTTTTCTTTACACCCTTGCAATGCTAGTTATCTTTGCCCTTTTGGTAACAGTCATCTTAGGTGTGAGGTGGTAACTCACTATGGTTTTGATTTTCATTTATCTGATTATTTGTGACATTGAGAACCTCTTCATATACATAATAGCCATTTGTATGTCTTCTTATAGAAATTGTCTGTTCACGTCCTTTGCCCATTTTTTAGCTGACCATTTTTTTGCTGCTGAACTCCATTTCAATCACTGAAATGGAATTTCAGTTGAAAACTTGTTTTGTGTACTTTTCTTTTATCAAATATTGTGTGGGTTCCTTATATATTTAGAATATGAATAGTATTTCATTGTGTATACACACCACATTTTCTTTACTTATTATTTATCTATTAGAAACTTTTGATCTAGTAATTCTATTACATGAATTTGGTAGCAAAAGTTATTACTATAGCCATATGGAGCTCTATCTATTTGATTGAGTCTTTCTTATTAAGAAAACAAAAATGAGTTCATGTCCTTTGTAGGGATATGGATGAATCTGGAAACCATCATTCTCAGCAAACTGACACAAGAACAGAAAATCAAACACCACATGTTCTCACTCATAGGTGGGTGTTGAACAATGAGAATATGTGGACAAAGGGAGAGGAGCATCACACACTGGGGTCTGTTGTGGGGGGCTAGGGGAAGGAAAGTGGGGCGGGGAGGGTGAGAAGGAATAATGTGGGGAGAAATGCCAGGAATAGGTGATGGGGGGATGGAGGCAGCAAACCACCTTGCTACGTATGTACCTATGCAACAATCCTGCATGATGTGCACATATACCCCAGAACCTAAAGTACAATTAAAAAAAAACAAAAACAAATTGCTGAACATAAATTTATTCTTGGTTTCTTAAATTTCATAAAAAGACTAAATATATTTGGGTATATTAATACACATAAAAATTATAAGAAAGACACAAATGTGCTTTTTATTAAAAAGAAAAATATTTTGTCTAATTTGGGGGTTATTTAAACTGTGATTCAAAATATGTATTAAACAAAATCAAGATACAAAGTAAATTGTGAGTGAGAAATATAAAGTTATAGATTTAAAGATTTTTTTGATTAAAAAGAAAAATAACTTTGTATAAAAACATTTTTAATATACTTTTGCCTAAAATAAAATGACTGGTTATTTAGGAAACGTATAAGACAAAGAAAGTCTAAGGATGTCATCAAAGGTCTGAGTAAGTAATGATAAAGCTTCTAACTGATAAATTTATAAAATGAATTATGTGTGTGATTACAATGGCTATAATTAAAAGGGAATTATTTATAAATCTTCCTAAAGATTGAGCTTTGATATTTAAAATAAACTAACATAAAACTAAAAAAAAAAAAAACACCTCATAATGATCATTCATTGCTAGGTCCTTAATATATATTATCATCTGAACATGACAATCCTATGAATTAGAACCAGCCCACATAACTATCAAAACCATGTTAGACAGGCACTAAACACAACTTGGAGGACAGAAAAGGAAAACTTACAGAGGCTAACTTGTCCGAGTTCACATAGTCAGGACACAGTAGAGCCAAAACTCAAACCCAAGTCTTGTTGAAGCCAAACCTTTGTGTTTTAGTGCTCATCTATTTTTTCTCAGTTATAATACACAAATATGGAGGTCTGAAGACATGGTGTAGTACTATCACAGTATGGCAAAGTTGTCTTAAATATGCAACGGTTAAATATTTGGACCACTAAGTCTCATGGTTATCTTGCAGTCGGCAGTCTACTTTGTCAAGTCCACTTAGGGGACCCACTTACTGGGTAATCAAAACAGCCATTAAGAAGAATCCAGAAAACAAACTACAAAATATCTAGAGTCAGACTACAGACCAGTTTATGGAAGCTGCCACATCCAAACCCACAGTCAGAGCAAAGGATTCTGTAGAAGTTTCTGTAGGTCATGACATTAGACATTAAGGGTTTTGTTTGATAAACAGGGCAGTAGCTGTGGTAACTACCTATGTGGTACTTTCATATCCACTGATGGGTGGGTTTAAGAATCCATAAAGATCTGTCAAGCTCTCCTTTCAAATAAAAATAGTACAAACAAGTCAATAAAACCATTCCTTTCATAACTGAGAAAAGGTCGTTTTGAACTTGCTGTTAAAAGCATTCTATTAGTTTTCTTTCTGCATAGCTTACATTCTTCAAAAGAAACCTCGGCTATGATAAGAAATGATGGTTATATCGTCAAAGCAATCTTTTCTACATTTAGAATTTTGTAAATAGCTTTGATAACATTAAGCCCTTCTATAAAATAACCTGACATTTTGCCAACCATTAATTATATTGCCTTGCTAAAGTATGAAATCTTGTATACTATCTATGTTATTTTTCTTTTATGGCTAAACAAATAGCATACAATTTATTCAGGAAAATTATATACAAACTGCAAAAATTAATATAACCAAAAAACTATGTTCCTCTTCGTAAAAGTGATGACAGTGTTTTAATCTGTTGATTTCCTTCATGGTCATTTAGTGGTTTTTAAAACATGTACTCTAAACTCTCTCAAATGATTTCAAATGTAAAATAAATAAATAATGACAAAGCATGTAAACCAACAGAGCTTGAGTAAAGGGAACACAAATTCCAATTATTTAAAAATCAGTTTTCAAACTACACAATTCATGAATGGCATTAGCATTCATCAGGCACATCCAAGTGTCCTTAATTATGGAAACATTTGCAAAATTATTTATCTCCTTGTCCTCTAGCGCTTTCAAGTGAACAGGAACATAAAGTAATCAGAAAGTTATTTTCTAAAGTTACGAAGTTCTGTTCTTGTGAACATTTACAAAATCTTTAGAGCTTAATACACAAAATGGTAAATCTGTGGAGATAATGACTTTCACTGTAAGACCGACAAAATTGTTGGAAATATTGCCAATCGTGAATACTAATGGCCTTGTACAGGGGAAGTGGGAGTTTCTATTATTTAATCAAAAGGCAGGACAAGATGGTTCTACAGTGTTTTGTCAACCAATGGAGTGTATCCAGTAAGAGATATGGTAAAGCAATAGACTTGCTTAGGTGTATAGAGACAAGGCTATTGTGCTGGAAAACTTAACATTTCCTCCACCTCAAATCCAAGATCATTAAACTTTGGTTTTTAATTGCCAGAATTTTTTTTAAGTTTTATAAAGTGATACAGGTGAAAACAAGCATTGTATTAATACATTCTCATTTTTAAAATTTAAAAAATCTTGTACATGGCATTCATGTGTGAGAGAGCAACAAAATGCCTTGCTAAAAGGCCCAAAACACAGATTTACCTGATGGTTTCTTACTGAAAAGTCAAAATATTAATTGAAAAATTTTTTGGAAGTGGGGAAGGTTTAATTTTCACTGGATGTAAATATTTATTTTGTTATTCCTGTGAATAGACATTTGGAGAAAGCTTGAAAAAGGCTTTCAGGATGAGTAGGTTCGTTTAAGAGGTGAGAAGAAAGAAGTATAGGAAAGCACATATATACTTTAAAGAGGCTGCAATCTCGATGGCAATGAACATTTGAGGAAATATCTTAATTTGAATAGTCAATTTAAGCAGATAGTAAAAATCACAAGCCAGTTCTCTAAAATCAATTATAAGCTGCCTTGGGGTAATGCCTCTCCTTTTGTTGATGAGGTTGCTTGGCTGTACACATTTATGAGAAGATACAGATTAAAATTACAAGCTGTCTAACGGACAATTATAAATGACCCTCTCAATGTCAGTTTAAATGCAATCCATTCTAAATCAAATACATTATTTTCTCCTTCCAAATGTCTTTTAGTTGTAGGAAGATATGTTTAGAATTGTTGAAATAATTTTAAGACTGAAATCGAAAGTCTTATGTTGAATCCCCATTTCTATTCAATCACTTATAAATTATATAATCTGAACAAAGTAATATTAAACACAAGATTACTGTTATGATTGAGTTGTCTCCTCTCTCAAAAAGATCTGTTGAAATCCTAATGCCCAGAACCTGTAAGTATGACCTTAATTAGAAATAGAGTCCTTACAAACTTAATCAAATTGAGGGGAGGTCATTAGGATGGGCCTTAATTCAATATGACTGGTGTCCTCATAAAAAGGGGTAATTCAGTGTGGCGATTCCTCAAGGACCTAGAAATAGAAATTCCATTTGACCCAGCAATCTCATCACTGGATATATATACAAAGGATTATAAATCATTCTATTATAAGGACACATGCACACAAATGTTCATTGCAGCACTGTTTACAATAGGAAAGACCGGGAACCAACCCAAATGCCCATCGATGATAGACTGGACAGGGAAAATGCGACACATATACACAATGGAATACTATGCAGCCATAAAAAAAGATGACTTCATGTCCTTTGTAGCAACGTGGATGAACCTGGAAACCATAATTCTCAGCAAATTGACACAAGAACAGAAAATCAAACACCGCATGTTCTCACTCATAGGTGGGTGTTGAACAATGAGAACGCATGGACACAGGGAGAGGAGCATCACACACTGGGGTCTGTTGGGGGGAAATAGGGGAGGGTCAGTGGGGGATGGGGAGTTGGGGAAGAAAAGGGGGTAATTCAAACACAGAGGGAAGAGGACATAGGGAAATACACGAACACCATGTAATTGCAAAGGCAGAGACTGAAGTTATACCCTGCACACCAAGAAATACCAAAGATAGCCAGAAAACCACCAGAAGCTATAAAGAGGCAAGGAAGAATTATCCTACTGGCTTCAGAGGGAGTATGGCCCTTACAAACATTTTGATCTTAGACTTTAAGCCTGCAGAACTGTGAGACAATACATTTCTCTTATTTTAAGCCACTCTGTTAATGGAACTTTGTTGGCCCTAGGAAATAAATACAATTACCTATTATGTCTCATGAATCATGATATGTATTAGTACTCATGTATTTGCATACATATGTGGAGGAGAGTAGGTTTATTTTAAAACATTTCTTAAAAATAAAATAAAATTATCAGACTTCATCTTGAAAGTATCAGTGAAATTAAGAAAACATATTTTATATCACACAGTTAACAGTAAATAGAAAATACAATCTCAATCACTTTTATGCCCAAACGTCGATATTTTCTCCACTATTCTAACTACTTCTTGGAGTACTTCGAAGACTTAAAACACCTCTTTTTACTTTTGTTCCTATTTTGAAAAGTATTGTAAAAATTAAAGTAACTATGAATCTACATGGCATCATCTTGCAAAATATTTGCAATAGTTAAGTCAGAAATTTTAATTATCTACTTTTTTCACTAGTTCTACTTATTTAACAAATATTCACTGAGCTCATATTATGTGCTAGGCACATTTCTAGAAGACCGTTCACTGTAGGTCAGGGGCAGGTTAACCTCAAAAGCACATGTAAAGGGTTTCCCTTTAGTCTTTGGGTTTTCTTTAGTTCAATTAATCTTCACCAAACTATGTATACATCTTCAGAGAAATAAAGAACAACAAAATACCTCATTTTTAATCCATATTCTATTATGAATTAAGAAAAAGGAGAGAAAATCACACATTCATGTGTTATGCTATGCTATATGAACAGTCTACGACAATTCTTCAAACCAGTGCTCTCCCTTCTTTCTGAACTCTTACTTACTTCAGCTTCCCTTGCCATCTCAGTTCTGACAATTAGATGCTTTCTAATTGGCTCTGCAAAGATATGTTAGCTTTCTCAGCATAACTAAGAAAAAATAATTTTTTTCTATGAGGGTGATTTTTTTTTGTTACAAGATACATGTAAAAATATTTTAAAAACCAGAGGAGAACATAACATTTAAGGATTAAATTTTTTAAAAAATGACAACACCTTTAATAAAAATATAACATGAAGCCCTCTTACAAGGTCATCCCAAAGAGAATAATCTCTAAGACAAAATAATCAGCCTGTGCAGTAATGTTAAAATTAGTATATATTATTATGAAATAAATTAGAAGTGAACTTTGTCATTCAAAGAAAATAGCTTTCTTAAAAATTGACACACAAATGCCAGAAGTGACCCAATTTGTGAAAACTGCAATAATGTCACGGAATAAAGTGCTATTGTTGATCTTGAGAAAACTAACAGTAGGGTCATATCTAGATTCTATTTTCCCAAAGCACCAAGGTAACTTTTCCTTTTCAATAGAATCCAGAGAATCCATATACTCCATAGCATAATGGCTGTTGTCAGCCATATACATAGCCTCCATAGCCAGAAACATATTCCAATCCATAGCCATAGTCCAGGCCCTGGCTCTAGTAGCAGCTCACAGTATCAAGACTAGGGATTTTGTTTGATGATAAAGCTGTGTCTCACAAGTGTAAATGACATTGTGTGCCCAGGGACTCTTTCACACCTCAGAAAAGGGTGTGGCAACAAAATTCAATAAATAAATTTGAATAATCCTTATTCCAGGACCTCAGTGACATGAAAGACAATCTCATTAATCTTTTTGACTTGTAATTGAGGGCCATTTGCCCAAATTCCAATAAAATTCACTGTCTCTATGTTGACAATGATTATGGTATCTTCCAAGAGCACACATGAGGTGACTGCCATCTCTAAAATTCTTAAGCCAGGCATCATAGCATCTTATTGCTATTCAAAATAATGGATACACTCTTTATTGAATGAAGATGCTATCATGAGAAACTGTAGCTTATTTACCAGTAAAACTAAGACAAGCAGGTTATACTTGTTCAAAATCCCAAAATAGGCCAGTTTACTATGTTAAGTTTTTTTAAACATGTTTTTAACCAAAATTGAGCTCCTTAAAATCTCATTGTATATCTACTCTCTTTATAAGAAATTGTAGAGAGTTCCAGACCAGGTGGTAGAATAGAAATAGCTCTGGTCTGCAGCTCCCAGCGAGATCAACAAAGAAGGTGAGTGATTTCTGCATTTCTAACTGAGGTACCCGGCTCTTCTTATTGGGACTGGTTAGACAGTGGGTGCAGCCCATGGAAGGTGAGTTGAAGCAGGGTGGGGTGTTTTCTCACTCAGGAAGTGCAAGGGGTCAGAGAACTCCCTCCCCTAGCCAATTGAAGCCCTGAGGGATTGTACCATGAGGAACTGTGTACTCTGACCCAGAACTAGGCTTTTCCCATGGTCTTCATAACCCACGGACCAGGACATTCCCTTCAGTGCCTACACCACCTGGGCCCTGGGTTTCCAACACAAAACTGGGCAGTCATTTGAGCAGACACTGAACTAGCTGCAGGAGATTTTTTTCATACCCCAGTGGTGCCTGGAGCACCAGCTAAACAGAACCGTTCACTACCCTGGAAAGGGGGCTGAAGCCAGGAAGCCAAGTGGTCTAGCTCAACAGATAACACCACCACAGAGCCCAGCAAGCTAAGATCCACTGGCTTGAAATTTTTGCTGCCAGCACAGCAGTCTGAAGTCAATCTGGGACTCTTGAGTTTGGTGTGGGGAGGAACATCCACCATTACTGAGGCTTGAGTAGGTGGTTTTACCCTCACAGTGTAAAGAAAGTTGCTGGGAAGTTCAAACTGAGCAGAGCCCACTGCAGCTTGCCAAAGCTGCTTGTAGCCAAACTGCCTCTCTAGATTTCTCCTCTCTAGGCAGAGCGTCTCTGAAAGAAAGGCAGCAGCCCTAGTCAGGGGCTTATAGATAAACGTGCCATCTCCCTGGGACAGAGCACCTGAGGGAAGGGGTGGCTGTGGGCACAGCTTCAGCAGATTTAAACATTCCTGCCTGCTAGCTCTGAAGACAGCTTAAGCTCTACTAAGGGATAGACTGCCTCCTCAAGTGGGTCCCTGAACCCCGTGCCTCCTGACTGGGAGACACTTCTCAGCAGGGATCAACAGACACCTCATACAGGAGAGCTCTGGCTGGCATCTGACAGGTGCCCCTTTGGGAGGAAGCTTCCAGAGGAAGGAAGGGGGAAGCAATTTTTGCTGTTCTGCAGCTTCCACTGATAATATAGGCAAACGGAGTCTAGAATGGACCTCCGGCAAACTCCAGCAGACCTGCAGCAGAGGGGCCTGACTGTAGAAGGAAAACTAAGACAGAATGGAATGGCATCAACACCAGAACATCCACACAGAAACTCCATCTGAACCTTACCAACATCAAAAACCAAAGGTAGATAAATCCACGAAGATGAGAAAAAAAAAAAAACAGCTCAAAAAGGCTGAAGATTCCAAAAACCAGAATGCCTCTTCTCCTCCAAAGGAACAAAACTTTTTGCCAGCAAGGGAAAAAAACTGTATGGCGAATGAGTTTGATGAACTGACAGAAGTAGGCATCAGAAAGTGAACAATAACAAAGTACTCTGAGCTAAAGGAGCATGTTCTATCCCAGTGCAAGAAAGCTAGGAACCTTGAAAAAAGGTTAGAGAAATTGCTAACTGGAATAACCAGTTTAGAGAAGAGCGTAAATTACCTGATGTTGCTGGAAAAGACAGCACGAGGACTTTGTGAAGCATACACAAGTATCAATAGCCAAATTGATCAAGCAGAAGAAAGGATATCAGTGATAGAAGATCGACTTAATGATATAAAGCATGAAAAGAAACAAACAAAGCCCCCAAGAAATATGGGACTATGTGAAAAGACCAAACCTACGTTTGGTTGGTGTACCTGAAAGTGATGGGGAGAATGGAGCCAAGGTGGAAAACACTCTTCAGGATATTATCCAGGAGAACCTCCCTAACCTAGCAAGACAGGCCAGGATTCAAATTCAGGAAATAAGAGAACACCACCAAGATACTCCTTAGGAAGAGCAACCCTAAGACACATAGCCATCAGATTCACCAAGATTGAAATGAAGGGCAGCCAGAGAAAAAGGTTGGGTTTCCCACAAAGGGAAGCACATAAGACTCACAATGAATCTCTCAGCAGAAATCCTACAAGCCAAAGAGTGGGAGCCAATATTCAACCTTCTTAAAGAAAAGAATTTTCAATCCAGAATTGCATATCTAACCAAAGTAAGCTTCATAAGCGAAGGAGAAATAAAATCCTTTACAGATAAGCAAGTGCTGAGAGATTTTGTCACCACCAGGCCTGCTTTATAAGAGCTCCTGAAGGAAGCACTAAACATGGAAAGGAAAACCAGTACCAGCCACTGCAAAAACATACCAAATTGTAAAGATCATTGAGGCTAGGAAGAAATTGCATCAGCTAATGGGCAAAATAACTAGCTAGCATCATAATGACAAGATTAAGTTCACACATAACAATATTAACCTTAAATGTAAATGGGTTAACTGCCCCAATTAAAAGACACAGACCAGCAAACTGGATAGAGTCAAGACCCATTGGTGTGCTGTATTCAGGAGACACATCTCACATGCAAAGACACAAATAGGCTCAAAATAAAGGGAGGGAAGAATATTTATCGAGCAAATGGAAAGAAAAAAAAAAGCAGCGGTTGCAATCCTAGTCTCTGATAAAGCAGGCTTTAAATCGACGAAGATCAAAAAAGACAAAGAAGAGTATTACATAATGGTAAAGAGATCAATACAACAAGAAGAGCTAACTATCCTAAATACATATGCACCCAGTGCAGGAGCACCCAGATTCATAAAGCAAGTTCTTAGATACCTACAAAGAGACTTAGATGCCCACGTAATAATAGTGGGAGAGTTTAACACCCCACTGTCAGTATTAGACAGATCAACAAGACAGAAAATTAAGAAGGATATCCAGGACTTGAACTCAGTTCTCAACCAAATGAACCTAATAGACATCTACAGAACCTCCAATCCAAATCAGTACAATATACACTCTTCTCAGAGTCACATTTATTCTAGAATTCACCACATAGTTGCAAGTAAAACACTTCTCAGGAAATGCAAAAGAAGGGAAATCATAACAGTTTCCCAGACCACAGTGCAATCAAATTAGAATTCAGGATTAAGAAACCCACTCAAAATCGCACAACTACATGGAAACTGAACAACCTGCTACTGAATGACGACTGGGTAAATAATAAAATTAGGTAAATACTGAAATAAAAAAGTTCTTTGAAACAAATTAGAACAATGACACAATGTACCAGCATCTCTGGGACATAGCCAAAGGAGTGTTTAGAGGGAGATTTATAGCCTCCAACCCAATTTTTTTAGAAAGTGTGTATATGTTAAATTAAGTATCAGAGAGTATATTTTAAATGTTTACACCACCCAAAAAGTAAGTATGTTATGTAGTGGATTTGTGAATTAACTTGGTGTAATCATTCCACAGTGTAAACATATAACAAAATATAACACTGTACCTTCATAAACATATACAATCATCTGTCAATTAAAAATAAAACTTTAAAAATAATTTTAAAAAGAAAACATAATTAGCATTAGGCAGATGTCTCCAAAAAGCTATCAAATGACCATAACTATAGGCAAAAAAAAAAGCAGTTAAACAACAAAAAATAATAACATGTAAACAGAACAGGACCATTTCCATCATTATTAATCACTTATTTGAAGTAAACGTAACATGAACTCTCTATGGGAACATACTATTTTAGTTTATTATTTTGTATTCAGATGTATTTTTACATCAGATCTCCTCCAAATCATCTTCCAAGTTTATGAAGTCCTTGTACTAACTCTTATATGACATAGAGTGGAAAGTATCCTAAAACTACTACAAAAACATTGTTCACTGGGAAGGAGGTAGGAGTAGAAATGTATATCAAGCGTAACTGAAATTTAAGAAATTTTAGAGAGCTTGCATACTGTCTAGAATAGTTATTTTCCAGGAAGTTTTTACTAGTAGTCAGCAGACCAATAGCAAACCTAATGAAAATTAATTATCTAAGTGTATACCCCAGAAAATTAAATTGGTAAATGTTCTCCCAGTGTTTCTCTTTTCTTTTCTTTTCCTTCTTCTTTTTTTTTTTAATGGAGTTTCACTCTGTCACCCAGGCTGGACTGTAACGGCGCATCTCAGCTCACTACAAAGTGCTGGGATTACAGGCATGAGCCAACGCACCTGGCCTCTCCCTGTGTTTTTAATTCAGACAGCCCTCAGGCTTACTTTTGAGGAATCATATAGTTTGGGAAACAAGGCTTGAACTCTACAGATAGGAAAATAGAAAGACAATTAAGTAAATTAACTTGTCAAGGAGGTAGAGTAGATTCTCATATGTTCAATGTTTAAAATCGACCTGATTATATATGTAAAGGACATTGAATATTTGATAAGTCAGTGTTGGGTACATGCAAGTTTTGATAGTATTCTTTGGACCTTATATATTATTACAAATATTATTTATATTAACTCCATCTTTTATTTAAAATTCAATTTCATTGATTAACACAGAATTGTTCTTGGATGATAAAGCTCAGAATACAAACACACTAATTAGAATAAAGATTGCAATAAGTTATTTAAAATTAAGTCATAAAAATAATAGTGTACATAATCATATTCTAAAAACAAAATCACACACAAAACCACTAGTGCAACCATTGTGGGAGACAGTGTAGCAATTCTTCAAGGATCTAGAAACAGAAATATCATTTGACCCAGCAATCCCATTACTGGGTATATACTCAAAGGATTATAAATCGTTCTATTATAAAGACACATGCACATGTATGTTTATTGAGGCACTGTTTGCAATAACAAAGACCTGGAACCAACCCAAATGCCCATCAAGGATAGACTTGATAAAGAACATGTGGCACATATACACCATGGAATACTATGCAGCTGTAAAAAAGGATGAGTTCACGTCCCTTGTGGGGATGTGGATGAATCTGGAAACCATCATTCTCAGCAAACTGACACAAGAACAGAAAACCAAACACCGCATGTTCTCACTCATAGACGGGTGTTGAACAATGAGAACACATGGGCACAGGGAGGGGAACATCACACACTGGGGTCTGTTGGCAGGGTGGGAGGCTAGGGGAGAGACAGTGGGGGGCGGGGAGGTTGGGGAGAGATAACACTGGGAGAAAGGCCTGATGTAGGTGACGGAGGGATGGAGACAGCAAACCACCATGGCATGTGTGTACCTATGCAACAATCCTGCAAGATCTGCATATATACCCCAGAACTTAAAGTACAATACACACACACCACACACACACACACAAATTAGATGGGCCTGGTGGCACATGCCTGTAGTCCCAGCTCCTTGGGAAGCTGAGACATGAGAATCACTTGAATCCAGGAACCTGAGGCTACAATGAGCTGAGATCACACCACTGCACACCAGCCTGAGTGACAGACTGAGATGCCATCTCAAACAAAAGGAAAAAAAAAGGTTAACCAAGATTTTTAATCAGCAACATTTCTTTCTGACTTAAATAGCAGAATGCCACACACCCAGGCCACCATTAGCCAAGAATGCATTCAGTATACTAAACTGCAGATTCTCCAAAAATGTATAGTTCATACAAGGAGTAGGTATATGAGATGAGTTTTGTTTGCTTAAAGCCTATGTAATAATCTATGGCACAATGAGCAAGACGCAAAATATTACAAATTGTATGAACCCATCTATATGACATTCTAGAGAAAGCAGAACTAATCTATAATGACAGAAAGCAGTTGGCAGAGGGTGGGGACATGGGATTGACTGTAAGGAGGCATGTGGAAACGACCTCTTGTCTGGGGTACTGGTTACATGGTTGCATACGTTTGTTCAAACTCACCAAACTGTACGTTGTTTTAAATCGTGCATTTTATATTATGTAAATTATACTTTAATAAAAATAACCTTTGAGATTTATGATACACTCTTATATAGCATGTAATGATAATACAGAGTATGACAGTCTCACTATGGGGACAATCTTGGTAATAGGCAGCCATAATCATGCTAGTTTTGAGAGTTCAAAACAAAAATATCCCTACCCACCACAAGAAGCTTCCAATGATGCCACAATTCTACCAATGCAGAGTCATTCTTATGGGATCTCTGAATATTATGTTGATGGGAAAACATCACTTGAAGAAGAGAAGAGTAAGACCTCAAGCCTGGCCAGACACAGCAGCTAGCACTTGTAATCCCAGCATCTTGGGAGGCCGAAGTGGACAGATCACTTGAGTCCAGGAGTTCGAGACCAGCCTAGGCAACATGGGGAAACCCCATCTCTACAAAAAATTACAAAAATTAGCCAGGCATGGTGGCACATGCCTATAGTTCCAGCCACTTTGGGGGCTGAGGCTGGAGGATCTCTTGAGGCCAGGAAGTCAAGGCTGCAGTGAACTGATCATGCCTCTGCACTCCAGTTTGGAAGACAGGGCGAGAGCTTGTCTTTGAAAAAAAAAAAGGACCTCAAACCACTATTAATTATCTATTAGACAAAATTACTTTCCAAATCAGGCGCAGTGGCTCATGCCTGTAATCCCAGCAGTTTGGAAGGCTAAAGTGATTGGATCACTTGAGGCCAGGAGTTTGAGACCAGCCTGGCCAACACCTCTACTAAAAATACAAAAATTAGCCAGACATGATGGTAGGCACCTGCTAATTTTAATCCCAGCTACTTGGGAGGCTGAGGCACAAGAATCACTTTAACCTGAAAGGCAGAGGTTTCAGTGAGTCAAGATCACCTCACTGCACTCCAGCCAGGGTGACAGAGTAAGACTCTCTCTCAAAAGAAAAGAAAAGAAAGAAATAACTTTCCAGCAGTATCAGCTATATAAGGAAGGTCTGGGAGTGGGGCAGAGAGACAAGAGTGGAGAGGGTCTGAGAGACACCCCAGAAAGGTATCAAAGTTTGCCTATTTCACATAGTGTCCTCTCATATGTTACTTATAGAGAGTAACATTAAATTTATTGGTACATTTATTTCTAGTTTTTTTTCCTAGACATAGTTTTTTATGTAATTATGATAATACTGTATTTACAATTTTGTACTCTTTTCTCATTTACTATTTTACTCATTTCATTTCTGTGTCATTGAAAACTTCATAAACTTTTTTTTTTGAGATGAAATCCTGCTCTGTTGCCCAGGCTGGAGTGCAGTGGCACAGTCTCAACTCACTGCAACCTCCGTCTCCTGGGTTCAAGCGATTCTCCTGCCTCAGCTTCCTGAGTAGCTGGGATTACAGGCACCTGCCACCATGCCTGACTAGTTTTTGTATTTTCAGTAGAGACGGGGTTTAACTATGGTGGTCAGGCTGGTCTTGAACTCCTGACCTTCTGATCCACTCGCCTTGGCCTCCCAAATTGCTGGGATTACAGGCATGTGCCACTGTGGCTAGCCCATAAACATGATTTTAAATAGGCATTTATAGTTTGCCTGCTTTTTACAGGAGAAATATAATCATTTTACAGGAGAAATACAAACCTTAGAAAAGCATATCCCCTGAGTATGCATGTGAGGCCCAGTTGAACCCCACTTTCCCCCTTCCTAGACCTTTTGCCCAAGATGGTGGTGATGAGCAACATCCACGGCTCCTGAATACTTCTTTCCATCTATAAACTATTTTCACATCAGTCATTTCATTAGATCAATTCAACTACCTTTGAGTTAATAACTAACAGGTAGATAGCAGTAGCATTCCTGTTCTACAGTTAAGAAAACCAAGAGAAATCAGAGCGATTAGTGGGCTTAACCAATGCCCCACAGATAAGAGCTACCAGAAATGCTCCCTAATGTGCTTCAGTAGGCCATATTTGGATCATCCTCACAAAACCTTGAACCCAGTAATATATACTACCAACTTTTGCCAACCTAACAGGAAGATTGGGAAGTACACGGTAAATTATTGCCCTGAATATGCTGATGAACAAAAGCAGGTTTTATCTTTACATAAATTATTTCAATTGCCATGGCTTAGAATCAGCAGACTGGGATTCAAGTTCTTACTAGCTGTAAAATTAATCATCCTAGGCCTTAATTTCATCAGCAAAATTAATGTCTGTTCTTATTCTTAGGACTTTTGTGGAATCAAATAAATAATGAACACTGAAATATTCTATGAACTGCATGGCACTGAATGACTATTAGATGCTTCATTTATAACTATCCAAACCCAAACAGAGATTGTAAATGCATTTTGTTAATTACCAAAAGGTGACTTCTAGATTAATTGTAATTTTAAAGTGAATTATGTGATAAAAATCTAGGTAATAAAAATATTTTCAGATTACTTACTATTCATGTATATAATCAATTTTAGGATTCCTTTTATCTGGTAAATTAGGATTGTGAAATATTTTGCTCTCAGGAAAAGCCCAGAAATAACCAGAGAGTGCCACTGAAAGTAACAATTCAGTAGAAATCAAACATGATACAGTAATGAAAAGCAAGATAAGTTTTCACAAATATGTGATAAAATCCAGGAAGCAATAAGGTAAGAACAGGCAAAAATGGGCTAAGATGTGCATTGATGGAGAAAATTCAATTAAGCTTAATTCCTTTATAACTTTTCTTGTTCTTCTTGTACTGCAGAAAAGGGCTTAAAATAGGATTCCAGTAGCCAGTGACAAGTCTAATTTCCAGATTCTCAAGCAAAACTGTGCAAAGGAACCCAATATTTTTGCAACCAAGGATCCCCCAAAATTCCCCCTTCCTGCAGAGGCATCTGGTTTAGACTTTCCTTAGCATCTGTCTCAGCAGAGCTCCTATCCTGTGTCCTCAGCCTGCTGACCCTCCTCCTGGCTATCTTTCTCATTTGTCTTTGAAAAGTATTTGCAGATTTGAAAATTAGTCCTTTATCAAGTCTGTCAAAGAGCAACTTGTTGTGAGAGTCAATATCCCAAAGCCCCATAGCCGCACCTGGAAAAAAGTCAAAACTACAGACCCTAGATTTTACCACTACCCTAGTCATGCACTAGTCACTCTGATAAAGGTCTCCACGCTTTTCTGGAAGACCCTCAAAGTCTCCTCATTCTACAGCAGCATGAGGAAATTTTCTTTTCTCTTTTTCTTCTGTCACAACATAACTTGATTTTAGGAGGGTAAATGTTGGCAGATACATGCTGAGAGAATAGAAAGAGAAAATTCAAATAAATAGTAATAGGCAGGCTTGAAGCCATCTTCTTCTTACACATTTTTTTAATTGGTGAAAGTTGCCAGGAAACAGGTTATTGTGAAGAAATATGTTCTGAAAAATAAAAATTGAACTGAGAAGACCGAGCTCCAACTCCAGCAGATATGATGTCTCTGATTCCATTAGGCCATGCGTTGCTTACTCCCTGCTACAGAATGAGAATTTGTCTCACATACACACACACACACGCATACGAGCACTGAGAGAGTCCCCTGCAAGCCATTAATATTGGCAAAATGACAGCTCCACCAGGGTAGCCACGACTGCAGCCAGAAAACAATTATGTTTTCTGTGAGTATGCACAAGTTTCAGAAGAGCCATTTATCATCTTTCCTAGTAGAAATTCATTTTCTTTCTTTTTTAATTTTCTTTTTAAAACCAATCTTCACTGATAGCTGGTTAGAGAAGGGTCTGACTGGAGTGTTGGTGATGACCCTCAATCCACTGCCACAATTTCTCTCACAACCCAAATGGGCTAACACTGCAGTGAGATGGAAGAGTTCTCCAATGCCAAGTCTCCTGTAGTTGAAATGGGCCTGTCAAATATTTTTCTTTCCTACTCCAAAAGTACCCCAATACCTCCATCCAGAGGGAGAAAATCAGAGAGTTCTGTTTCAGGGCAGTTGGCTGGAGAGTTGAATGTAACTGCCCTCATTGCTTTTTGATCTTCTCTTCTCCAGTGATTTTATTCTTTGCCTCTACCAATATTCCAAGGGTCAATCCCTAGTCCTTGTGATTACCAAAATCTACAACCACCCACTGTAGCAAATTTGAACACTCCACTCAGACCTCCATCCACTCTCTTTCCAGTTCACTCCCTATTGTGCCCATCTGCAACAAGCCTTCAGCCCCTCTAGGGAATACAATCCATTAATTGTACCATCTGTTCAGTGTCCCTCCCCACTTCATGTCCTCACTTCCTTGATCCTGTTTAAATGCCATACTGTATCATTATGAAAACTCTCTTGCTTCTCTCCCTCCACTCTTCACCCTCTTGCTTCTCTCTGTTTACTATACTTGCTTAGAAAACTTTAGGCCTAGGAAAATACAATTCTTCTCCTACTGTGTGCCTGCTGCACCCATGTAGCTGAACAAGGCCATAGAAAAATGGACTACCATGTTAATATGATTTGGCTCTGTGTCCCCACCCAAATCTCACCTTGAATTGTAATCCCTACTATCCCCAGGTGTCGAGGCCAGTCCAGGTGGAAGTAATCAGATTATGAGGGCGGTTTCCCCCATGCTGTTCTCATGTTAGTGAGTGAGTCTCACAAGATCTGACGGTTTTGTAAGTTCCTGACATCTCCCCTGCTTGCACTCATTCTCTCTCCAGCCGCCTCGTGAAGAGGTGCCTTCCACCATAATTGTAAGTTTCCAGAGGCCTCCCCAGCAATGTGGAACTGTGAGTTAATTAAACCTCTTTTCTTTATAAATTACCTAGTCTCCAGTATTTCTTCACAGCAGCATGAGAACAGACTAATATAGTAAATTGGTACCGGGAATAGTGGGGTGCTGCTGTAAAGATTCCCAAAAATGTGGAAGTGACTTTGGAAATGGGTAACAGGCAGAGGTTCAATCAGTATGGAGGGCTCCGAAGAACACAGAAATATATAGGAAAGTTCAGAACTTCCTAGAGACTTGTGGAATGGCTTTGACCAAAATGCTGATAGTGATATGGACAATGAAGTCCAGGCTGAGGTGGTCTCAAATGGAGATGAAGAACTTATTGGAAATGGAGTAAAGGTGACTCTTGCTATGCTTTAGCAAAGAGACTGATGCCCCCCAGCCCTAGAGATCAGTGGAACTTTGAACTTGAGAAAGATATTTGACAGAAGACATTTCTAAGTGACAAAGTGTTCAACAGGAAGCAGAACATAAAAGTTTGAAAAATTTGCAGCCTATTGATGTGATAGAATAGAAAAACCTATTTTCTATGGGAGAAATTCAAGTCTGCTACAGAAATTTACGTAAGTAATGGGGAGCCAAAATGTTCATCACCAAGACAATGGGGAAAATGTCTTCAGGACATATCAGAGACCTTCGTGGGCTCCCCTCCCAACACAGACTGCGAGGCCTAGGAGGAAAAAATGGTTTAGTGAGCCAGGCCCAAGGGCCCCCTGCTTTGTCCAGCCTCAGGACACGGTGCCCAGTGTTCCAATTGCTTCAGCTCCAGCCATGGCTAAAGGGGTCCAATGTACAGCTCAGGTCACTGCTTCAGAGGATGCAAGCCCCAAGACTTGGTAGCTTCTATGTGGTGTCAAGCCTATGGATGCACAGAAGTCTAGAACTGAGATTTGGGAACCTCCACCTAGATTTCAGAGAAAATATGGAAATGCCTGGATGTATAGGCAGAAGTTTGCTGCAGGGGCATAGCTCTCATGGGGAACCTCTGTTATGGAGTTCCCACTGGGGCACTGCCTACTGAAGCTGTGAGAAGAGAACCACCATTTTCCAGACACCAGAATGGTAGATCCACCAACAACTTGCACTGTATGCCTGGAAAAGCCACAGACACTCAACACCAGCCTGTGAAAACAGCCTCTAGGGAGGCCGTATCCTGCAAAGCCACAGGGGCAGAGCTGCTTAAGGCTGTGGGAACCCACCTCTTGCAACCTGGATGTGAGACATGGAGTCAAAGGAGATCATTTTAGAACTTTAAGGGTTAATGACTGATTTATTGGATTTTTGACTTGCATGGGGCCTATAGCCCCTTTGTTTTGGCCAATTTCTTCCATTTGGAATGGGTGTATTTACCCAATGCCTGTACCCTCTTTGTATCTAGGAAGTAACTAACTTGCTTTTGATTTTACGAGCTCATAGATGGAAGGGACTTGCCTTGTCTCAGATGAGACTTTGGACTTGGACTTTTGGGTTAATGCTGGAATGAGTTAAGACTTTGGGGGACTGTTGGAAGGGCATGATTGTATTTTGAAATGTGAGAACATGAGATTTGGGAGGGGCCAGGGGCAGAATGATATGATTTGGCTCTGTTCCCCACCCAAATCTCACCTTGCATTGTAATCCCCATAATCCCTATGTGTCAAGGGTGGGATCAGGTGGAAGTAATTGGATCATGGGGGCAGTTTCCCTCATGCTGTTCTCATGATAATGAGTAAGTCTCATGAGATCTAATGGTTTTATAAGCATCTGGAATTTTTCCCTGCTTTCACTCATTCTTTCTCCTACCACCCTGCAAAGAAGTGCCTTCCACCAAGTTTCCTGAGGCCTCCCCAGCCATGTGGAACTGTGCATCAATTAAACCTCTTTTCTTTATAAATTACCCAGTCTCAGATATTTCTTCATAGCAATGTGAGAATGGACTAATATGCATGCTGGTAGGGATCATTTTTCATTAATGACTTTGAATCTCAAATGGACCCAGTAATACTACTGCCTTTCCATGGTTCATTCACTCTCTTACTTTTCTAGTTGACAGTTTCATACTTTTCTCCTCTCTCCTGAGACCTCCTATGCTTCTTCCCACATCCAGGAATTGCTATTATATGTATGTTCTTCTCTCATTTAATAAAGTAGCACAGACATCTTTTTTGTTAACTGAATCATTTAATAATGATTCTTGAGGGCCTTTAGAATACTGTGGCAAGCACTGGAGATAAAAAGAATAATAAACAAAGATATAAACTCAAATAATTTAAATATTTTATTCTCTTTCTTTAAAAGTTACTTCTAAACCTGGACAGACAATAACATCCCCAACAGGTCAGTAGTTTGGTACCTCAAGACCTAGTTTCCAATGCAAAACTCTATTCTTCTGAACAGCCTTTTTTATTGCTCCTATCCAGTTCTAATTACTTCTATATGTATTGTTTCATTTTGCATATGTGGTTGCATTACTTTGTGTAGATGGATGGATGGATAGATGGATGGATGGATGATTATATAAATAGATAATTACCTCATATTTTTTCATGCATTTCATACATTCATATAGGAATACACACATACATGACACACCTATTCATATCTTTCTTTGTAACTATATTATAGGCTTTTGAGGGATCATTGGCTATATCTTATAACTGTCATCACATTATTTTATAGCCCACCCATTTTTATTCCCCATGCTCACTCCGGGCATCAGGTATGAGCTACATGTAAAGTAAGGTCTCAAGAAGGGGTGGTGAACCAACCAGGAAGAAAGGAATTTTGTTGAGTGACATAGTATTTCTCTTCCCTGTGAAAAGTAGCAGCTGTATAGCAACTTCACGCTCAATATTTGCAGAGCCCTTCAGGGCCTTTCAAATCCTTTTATCTAACCCCATTCTCACAACACTGCCAAGAAGGAATAGTGATTTTTCCATTTCACCGACGAATAAAACTGAGACCCACATGAGGTAAGAGGTTTGTCTAGCTAGTGACTTGTGCTAGATATTTTCTGCTTCCACCCAGAGCCACTCTCCAGCTACTCCACCCCGCTCTCTTCCCAGGAGATGGCCTGTGTGGCCAGCGTCAACAACTCCCTTCTCTCTGGCTTTCAGTAAGATGTGGCCAATGGAAGGGTCCCCGATGGGAGAGTGGGAGGAGAGTAAAGTGGGTATGTATAACCCTGACTCCATCCCTGTTGGTTCACTCTAAGTTGACTGTGGCCTTGAAATGATGGCCACTGCTCCTCTCAGGTGTCTTTCTCCAACTTCTACTTGCTCGTAGCTCCAGCAGCCATTCTCCCTACTCTTGCTTCTTCAGCCAAGTAATGGCTCCCCACACTTGCTTTCTCTGAGACCCTACACCATCCCTTGTTGGTTTCCCTGAACCTGCTCACACCCTTGTGACAGTCTTTCTACCCAGCACTCTTCAGTTGCCCACTGTGAATATGCCATATATCTTACTGGGTTCTTGGGTGATATATGTTAGTCCTATTCCAACCTTCTAACTCTTGTTCAGTCCTCTGGGCTCCAATTCTAAACAACTGCTTCTCTTGATACCAAATCAAAGGAAAGAGAGTCATCACATCACATCAAGCAGCCCCCACTGCCTGTTACCCGTGAGGACCTTCCAGGAGTGCAAAAGCTCCTCACATCCAGCCTGCTCAGCTCAGCTGGTGACTTCTGGAGTACAAACATCTGTACCTGCAGACAACTGTAGCTTTCTCTCAGTCTTTCAGTAAACAAATTGGCCCCAGCCACTGAGACATTAGTGGAAGCAAGACAGTGACTCATCAGAGAAGCTGCAGTCACTTGACCCCCTGTGACTCAGACACATTGTGTTGTCAACAGGGCACTGAGCTGAATAAAAGCTGAATAAACCAACGCTTTGCCTCACCCAGGGTCCTGGCAATGAATGAATTAAAGAACACTGAGAATATTAGTCTATTCGGTCCTCCTCTTAAATATCTCTCCTGTGTATCTTCCAATATTTCTCTGTCATCCCTCCTCTTCCTTCCCCACCCGCAAAAAAAAAGGATTTGTTGAAAATGAATCAGATAGAGGTACACAAGGGCTGCACTTCCAAGGTAACAAGCACACGGCCACCAGCCAGCACTGCACTTTGCTTTAATCATTTAGTGGTGCTTGGTATCCACAACTCCAAAGCCCTGCTTCTCCTCTTTCTTCCAATTTTAGCATGAACAAAAAAACACAATTGAAAAGCAAGAACCCTTAGCTAACTGGCTTCTGATCCAATCTCTCTTCCCTAATTACTTCCTCTCTTGGTTGAAGTTCCTTCAGCTTTTATAATTTTAAGACCTGTGCCTTTGGCATGGCCTTGCAAAACTTTGCTTATAATAGCTAGATAACATGTTGGGCATGACATGTTCAATGAAATAACAATGAGCAAGTACCAAGTGCTCAGTATGTGCTAACACCTTTACTTAGGTTATCTCATTTAATCATTTAATAAGCATGGGAGACTGAGTGTGTGTTATAAATGAGGACAGGCTCAGATGAGTTAAGTGATTTAGTTATGGCCATGCAGTTAATTATGAAAAAGGAATGTGAATTTGAATCCAGGTCTATCTATCCCTCAATTCCATACTCTTTACCATTTTCCTACTTCTGCATATATATTTAATTTAATTTTCAAAATACAGAGTTATTCAACTTCAGACAAACATTCTCAAGAGAAGGCAAAATATGCCATGTTAATTTTTGTAATTAAGTTTAGCACTCATTTATTGAGCACACACTATGTACCAGGCCATGTGCAATGTACCAGGGGCACAAAGGTGGAAAAGATGTCATCTCTGCTTTGAAAGAACTCACAGTCTAAGTAGAGACACAGCTTCTAAATTTTTTTTTTTTTTTTTTTTTTTATACAGAGTATTGCTATGTTGCCAGGTGCCAGGCTGGAGTGCAGTGGAGAGATCTCGGCTCACCACAACCTCCACCTCACGGGTTCAAGCAATTCTCCTGCCTCAGCCTCCTGAGTAGCTGAAACGCCCAGCTAATTTTTGTATTTTAGTAGAGATGGGGTTTCACTCTGTTGGCCAGGATGGTCTTAATCTCTTGACATTGTGATCCACCAGCCTCGGCCTCCCAAAGTGCTAGGATTACAGGCATGAGCAACCGCGCCCGGCCCAGCTTCTAAATTTTTTAAGTCCCCTGGTTTCCCTTCAGCTCTGGGATTATATAAAAATAAATTTTTGCTTTTGTTTGTGTCAACATCATTGCTGAAAGATTTCTACTTCTCACTCAGCAACTACAATTAAGACCAGAATAGATGATCACCTCTATGTGTATTTTAGAAAAAGGTAGAAAGGAAAAAGAAGGGAGGAAAGGAGGAAGGGAAGGGGAGGGGAGGGAAGGGGAGGGGAGGGAAGCGATTCTCCTGCCTCAGCCTCCCAAGTAGCTAGAATTACAGGTTTTTATATTTTAAAATATAATTTTTACCATTACTAATTTTTATATTTTTAGTAGAGACAGAGTTTCACCATGTCGGCCAGGCTGGTCTCAAACTCCTGACCTCAAGCAATCCTCCCACCTCGACCTCCCAAAGTGTTGAGAATACAGCCATAAGCCACCATGTCTGGCCTGCACCAGCCACTTCTAATTTTAGATTCACAGTGTCTAGGATGGTGCCTGTCACATGAAGAGGCTTCAGTATGTACTTTTAAGTGTTTATTATATGAATAATTCCCAAACCTAGGCTCTTTTCATTCATTATCGAGGCTGCCTCCCTAAGTAGTTCATTATTACCACAGGGCTAGTTTTACCCAGTACACAGATTGAAGGAAATCTCTTGGATTATGGGCACGTGATCCAATCTCAATAGAGAGCAGTAGTAGGAGTGAAAAGTCTTGCAGAACCCTGAGTTATTTTGAAGGCATGGTAAGCCTGCAGGAGGTGACCCTAAAACTAGGGGAAAAAAGTCAAAAAGATAAATCTTACCTACTTTCGAATTTTACTTTTGGCAGGTCTAGAGTCAGGCAGATGTGTTTGAAGTTCAGGCTTAATAACCTTGAATATTAATCATGAGTTTACCAGTGTTATACTAGTACATTCAGCTAGGAAAGAAACTAAGTATTAAGGGCTCAGAATTCTATAAAAATGAGCACCATGACTCTTGGGAATAGAAAAAGAAATTCCTCTAATAATTGGTTCTAAAACTTGGGTTAATTTAGGAATCATCTCAGCAGGTTTTTAAGTTTTCAAGGTCCCATGATAGAGCCACTGATTCAGGGGGGCCTGGAAATTTTTTTTTCCAACAAGCAACTCAAGTGATAATAATGTAGACAATGCTTAAAGTGGTCTCCAAAGCTTTTTTTTTTAATTATACACCCATATATTTAATTTTTTAATCATAAATTATACTCTGTGTTTCTGCACCTATACATAGAACATATTCAGAATTAAGATATTTAAAAGATAAAATGAAAGTAAATCTAAATAGAATTTCCAATATTAATCTTTCCACCCATCAATAGATCATCCAAGTATGTATCAATGTGCATCCCAAGAGCAAGGCTGCCCCTCAATAAAATCAGCATCTATTTTAATGGTCTCAAGGGCCTCATTTAGGGACATATCCAACTACACAATTTTTTTTAATCTATTGAGGTTCTTCTGTGTACCAGGCACTGTGCTAGACCATTTCACCCCATATTATCTCATTTAATCCACCTAGCAACCCTGCAAGATAAGTACTATTAATAATAATTACAAAATTCAGTGAGATCCATGTAGGTTGCCTAATGTCTCATAGATAACACATAATGAAAAAAAGGAATTTGAATCCAGGTTTCTAATGTTTCTCACTATATTATGTATATGTGTCAGTTAAGAGTATATTTGGCTGCAGGGAAACAGAAATTCAATTACAATGATTTAACTAGATAGTAGTTTATTTTTTTTCTGTAATAAAAAGTCCCCATATATGGAACCCAGGCTGGTAAAGAGGTTCTATGATGTCACGAGGGACACAGGTTTCTTCTCTCTTTCTGTTCTGGCATCTTTAGTAAGTAGTTTTTGTCACAAAATGGCTATTCCTATATCCAGGCATCACAGCTATATTCATACAAGAAAATAGAAATGGGAGAAAGGACAAAAGACAAAAGATAAAAAAAGGCCCTTACTCAGCCCCATTTAATAAGCTTTCCCAGGAGCCCAACCTAGTAACTTGATCTTGAATCTCATTGGCCAGAACTGTGCCACAAAGCCACTTGTAGCCGCAAGCTATGTACTTTAAGCTGGGCATAGTTGGGAGAAAATTGGATTTCTCTTCATTAAGAAGCAGAGATTGGATTTAGTGGATGCAACCAGGAATATCTGCCACATTACTTCTGTCTTAACCCAAGAACTACCACAACATTGTAGCTACTACATGAATTAATACAGTCTTAGCATCTTAGGAAGAGAATCTTTTTAAGTCATGTAGTCCATATCCCCATCTAATGCTAGAATCCAGTCTACTCTATCATGACCAAGAGATGATCCAGCATCTGCTTGAAACTCCTAGAATGGGAAAGGAAAGCTCACAACTTTACTTTGAAATCTATTCTACTCATGAGAGGCTTTAATTGTTAGAATTTCTATTCTAGTAAAAATCACAATGTATCACATTTACATTTTTATACCGGCATCTTAGGACTGGGGGCTGTTACTTATTCATCTCTGTACCTGGTAGAGTTGTCATAAAGAGGTGACTCAAGAAAAGATTAAAGGAATAAATGGGGAAATCTCTTTTTATATTGAGATTAAATGATTCTTCTAACCACTTTAGAAAAACAGCAACAACAACTCTTTTTTCTCTGCCAGGCCCATTCCATTTAACTGCACTGTCATGTTCAGTTAATAACCAATATGAAGAGTGATATATTAGGGTCACATCCCAGGAGCTGGCTAGGATGTATAAGACGCCCTGCAGAGTTCTGGAAATAAGCTCTGATCAGGGAGAAGTGAATGTGCTTTAGAGAACAACTTGCCATCTGGACCCACACACCACTGAGAAGAAATGGGGCTCCTGCAGGGCAGACCCCAACCCAAAATTCACCACTCTTTTCCTGGTCTCTGCCAATCTGGGTTTCCATCACTGCTTGGTAAATTTTTGCCACTACAACACAGAGAATCAAGGGAAAAGATGCACATGCGTGTGTGTGTGTGTGTGTGTGTGTGTGTGTGTGTGTCAAACAATTTTTCCTCTGGGATTGTGGCCCTTTCTACACTTTCTCTTCCAAGACCACAATCACTGCATCCTCTGGTGTGTTCACACGCATAAGTAATTTTTACTCCAAAGTAAATGGAGGAAACAAACTGTCTAAGTGGAGATGTAAGTTGACAAGGTTCAAGTGCTTGAAAGCTAAGATCTCCATCTAGGCAGGACAAGATCTGATCTTATGATGACTTACCTACTCTAAGCTTCTCATTCCTCATCAGTGAAGTGGGAACAGCAATATCACCACTTCAAATGTTGTTGTGCAGATTAAATGAGAAACACTTACCACAATGCCTGGTACGTATAGTGCTTGGTAAGTATCAGCCAATCATTGTCGACATAATTCTACTTGGCCCATGAGTTTGGCACAGGTTCTTCTCCTTTTGCAGGCTGTTTCCCTAACCCTGACCTTCAAGATAATTCCTATGCCAGGTGCGGTGGCATGGCACTTTGAGAGGCCAAGGCCGGAGAATCACTTGAGGCCAGGAGTTTGAGACCAGCCTGAATAACATAACAAGACTCTGTCTCTAACAAAAAAAAAAAAATTATAATTAGCTGGGTGTGGCAGTGAATGTCTATAGTCCCAGCTACCCAGTAGGCTGGGGAGGTAAGATCCCTTGAACCCAGAAGGTTGAGGCTGCATTGAGCTATGATTACACCTCTACACTCCAGCCTGAATAACAGAGTAAGACCATGTCTCAAAAAAAAAAAAAATCACACCTGTTTCTTGCTCTTCACCCCACATTTCCAAGCCATATGTAGCTCCCTCAGTAATATGGGCCTATGGAAAAAGAAACACTTTTTCTGACTGGGCTCCTTCTTTGCACCTGATCCATAGACTTGCTAGTAATTTCCAGGTTCCCTTCCCAGAAATTGTCTCATCCACCTGTCTTCTTTGTTGATGGACCAGCACAATTTGGATGTCTCCAAGTTAGCTCTCTTTTCATTTCCTTCCCTTTACTCTTTGCCCTTTTCAAATAGCAGTAACAAGCACCCAAATCCTAAATCCTTCTATCCTTCTCTTTTTTTTTTAAGAGATGGGATCTTGTTTTGTTGCCCAGGATGGAGGGCAGTAACTATTCACAGAGATTATCATGGCACACACTATAGCTTCATATTCCTGAATTCAAGAGAATTCAGGAATTCTCAGAATTCACCTCAGCCTCTCAAGCAGCTGGGACTATAGGCAGGCACCACCACCCCTGGTTCCCCAAATATTTCTTAATAAAAAAAAATTTTTAAACATTTTATAACACATTATTATTTATTAAACACTCCCAATTAATACATCTCATTTTAAGTTTACAATAGCCTCATGAAGGACTATTGTTCCCATTTTGAATATGAGGAAACAGATTCAGAGAGCTGACAACACCTTCCCAAGGACCCAGAGGGAGTTAGAATGAATCTGAGACTCTGAGTTAGAATGAATCTGATGCTCTGAAATCTGTGGTTTGGTCTCTGCCACCTTGACTTAGTATATGGCTCACTATATGTTTACTAGGGGAGGAGATACATTACCAAAATTTCCTGTCATTCTAGATACAGGTGTGCTGGGACATAGGGAAGGCTTCCTTCTATCTTCTCACTGTCTCTATGATAGGGGCTAGATGTGCTGGTACAACACGACATGCTGGCACTGGAATAACCTGGCTTCTGCTGTCTACTATGACTACTAGAATTACCTCCAAAAGAATCTAAGCCATCTCACTCCATCAAATATTTATCGTATATCTAGAATGTATTCAACACCACAGAATATACTGTGATCTAAGACCTAGTCTGATGGCCCCCAACCTTCCAACCTAGTCGGGGACTAAGCCTAAGAATATAAAATAATAGATAATTAATTTTAAATTGGACAGAAGAGATCATAGATGCTGAAGTAGTTCAGAGAAAAAGTAGATTCATGAGGTCTGAAATAATAAAGAGAGATTTTATGGAGGAAAAACTTCAACTAAAATGAGAGGATGCATCATGAAAGAAACGAGGACCATATGGCTACTCAGAGATCCCCCAGTGTATTTAGTATACCAGGCACATTTACTCAAAATTACTCAGAATCCCCAAAGCAACAACCCAGGAGTCCTCACTTTATAGGTAAAGAAATGGAAGGTCAGAGAGGTTAAGTAGTTTACCCAAAGTCACAAGTCTTTTAAGTGATAAATCCAGGATTCAAAGTAAGCTTTATCTAACGCTAAAATTGGTACTTTTCCTGCTACCTTGCTGCTTACTACTGACAGGCAAATCCAATAGCTAAAACAAATGTTAGTGGCTTATAAAGAGCCTGTTGAGAGAAAGGGCTATAGTGAGAAGAACATTGGAACTAGAATCAGTGGGCCAAATTTGTAATTAAGTTTTCATTTCTAATGTATTTGTTAAGTCCTCCCTTGGCTCTCAGTTGCCTTATCTGAGGTAAATGGAGAAAATGCTAACATCTCTTTCAAATAACTATAATAAAGATTAAATGATAAACATATAGATATAACTAAAACATTAAACACCCACTTTTACATGTGAATCTTAATAAGCAATAAAAATACAAATTAAAGTACTTATATATTTCACTGGATTACCTGATCATATTTCTATTAAATAACCACCATAGCATCTTCAAGATCTAGGTAGGTGTTAGTTAGAAAGGTTAGATTATGGCCGGGTATGGTGGCTCACGCTTGTAATGCCAGCACTTTGGGAGGCCGAGGTGGGCGGATCACAAGAAATCACAAGGTCAAGAGATTGAGACCATCCTCGCCAACATGGTGAAACTTCATCTCTACTAAAAATACAAAAATTAGCCAGCCATGGTAGTTCATGCCTGTAGTCCCAGCTAATTGGGAGGCTGAGGCAGGAGAATCACCTGAACCCGGGAGGCGGAGGTTGCAGTGAGCCGAGATTGTGCCACTGCACTCCGACCTGGTGACAGAGTGAGACTCTGTCTCAAAAAAAAAGAAAAAAAAAGATTAGATTACCTTTGGGGCACTTCTAAAACAACAGAGGCTGTTACGCTATCAGGGTTATCAATCTCCCTCCAAAGCTGAACCTTCTAGCCTCCCATGTATTAGCTCTGAGTGTTCTGGCCTCAGACACTGAGGAGTTAAGGAGTGTGAACTTCACCCAACAGGAAGCCAAAGACCACCTCTATAAGGGCATCAAGCTGAGTGCATGGCATACACTTCATAAACAGAGGGTAATTGAACGGGATTCCCAAGGGCCCTGGATTTCCTAAAGGGCAGCCTCTAAGACTTACCATTCTGTGGAATCAAGCAATGGATGGAGATGTGGTGATGCCTATAAGACATAGGTGTGTAGGACTGAGACAGAACTTTTCAATCTGGTCCCTCCCGTTTGTTCTATAGCCCACTGAGCTACAAAGGACCTCCTAGGAAGAAAGTGCTCAGCTTTCTTTGCAATGGCTGGCCATGTCAGAAAGAGAGGCCTTGAATCATCTCATCACCTGGTCAGCAGGACCTATTTACGCCAAAAGTGACTTAGAAAGAAAAGTGTCCTTTTCTTAATTTCATGGCTTTCTTGCTAACATTTACAGTCCAAAAAAAGAACAATCTGAATTTCAGACTTAGGTTTCTGACTTGAGGAAAAGAACAAAGGAATTGTCACCTTCAATTCACGTAGCTATAATTAGTGCCTTTTTCCCCCCAGTGGTCCAATGTACTCCGCATTCTTACAAACTCAGAAATATTGTTAGGGCATAGGGGAGGGAGTCTCAAGAAAGCTAGAGATCCTGGTTGAGCTAGTGGGGCCAGACAATGGGCCACTGATGTTAATGGGATTTCACTGGCATCCAGGGATTGCAGAGGCCTAAGATCTCCTTCTGTGGTTGTTGGAAGAAGGAAAGGAAGGGGACTGCACCCTACTTACTCTATAGTCAATTATGTATGCACTCATTTATTTATTTATTCATTCACCTGTCATTTATTTTGCATGCCTGGCACTGCAGTAAGAAAAAAGTTTTAAATAACAACTTTATAGAATAGAGTTATCTTTTTAAAGAGAACAGGAAACCAAGGTGAAATTATGGGGCCTGTAGAAAGAGGAAGACAGCCATGGCCTAAAGAGTAGCACTGGGACAGAAAAACTGAAAGTTCTCTTGGGTTCTGTGGCATAGAAAAGTTACATGACTTAACTAAGATCATACAGATCTTTGAAGTCAGAGACTGGCCTAAAATCCAGCCTGAGTGCCCTTCAGATGACCCCATGAAAACTGAAAAGTGAAAAGAACTCAGACCTCAGAAAGAAAAATATCTTGATTTCAACCTTGTTCTACCTTCAGTTATTTTAGAACTAAACCTCTCTGAGCTATAGCATTTCATGTAAAAAAATTGTGATTAAAAAATACTCATTGTAAAATGAGGTTACTATAGGATTGAAATACATGCTGTGATTTCTACTACAAGAAAGATGGAGTAGTAGAATCTAGATTTTCTTTCCCAGTTGATACAAGACAAAATACATGAAACAATGGTTTCCTTTTTTTTTTCTGAGACAGAGTCTCACTCTGTCACCGAGGCTAGAGTGCAGTGGTGCCATCTCTGCTCACTGCAACCTCTGCCTTCCGGAGTCAAGTGATTCTTTTTCTCAGCCTCCCAAGTAGCTGGGATTACAGACATGTACCACCATGCCTAGCTAATTTTTGTATTTAAGTAGAGACAGGTTTTCACCATGTTGGCTGGCTGGTCTTGAACTCCTGACCTCAAGTGATCCGCCAGCCTCAGTTTCCCAAAGTGCTGGTACAGGCATGAGCTAGTGTGTCCGGCCTGAAACAATGGCTTTCAAGACACTGGACATCAGGCAAAAAAAAAAAAAAAAACAACAACAACCAATAACAATAATCCCTGAGAGAAGGGAAACAAATGAATGAGATGAGCCCTATGATTCAGACAAGTTACTGCCTTGAGAGAGTTTCCAGATCAAGGCCCAGAGAGTGGAAACTGACATGCAACCTAGTAGCCTCCATGACTTGTAAAGACACAGCTGAAAGTCCTGAGAGACCAACCAATCTCTGCTTTTACTAGAAAGAGATGAAAGAAGGAAAGGAAGGAAGGAAGGAAGGGAGGGAGGGAGGGAGAGAGGGAGGGAGGGAGGGAAGGGGAAGGGAAGAAAAGAAAGAGAGAGATAAGAAAAGGAAGGAAAGAAAGAGAAAGAAAGTAGTCAAGCAAAAAATTACATATATGATTTCATCAATATATAATTCTAGAAAATGTGAACTAATTTGTAATGACAGGAAGCAGACCACTGGTTATTTAAGGACAAGACTTGGGATGGGAAAAGTAGGATGAAGGGATTACAAGGAGCATAATGTAACTTTGTGGAGTGATGGATATGTTTATTTAATATTATACATATATTATATATATCATATATATATTTTAGAGGCAGAGTCTCCGTCACCCAGGCTGGAGTGCAGTGGCACGATCATGGCTCACTGCAGCCTCAAACTCCTGTGGCTCAAATGATTCTCTCACCTCAGCTTCCCAAGCAGCTGGGACTACAGGCACATGCCACCATGCCTGGCTAATCATTATCATGATTGTAGTGATGGTTTCATGGGCATATACAAATGTGAAAGCTTATGAAGTGGTATGATTTAAACGTGTGCAGTTTGTTATATGTCAATTACACTTCAATAAAGCTGCTTTTAAAATTTTCTGATATTTCTATGGTACCTCATAGTAAGTCCTCAATAAATGTTAATTCTCTTTCTTTTAACAACTATGTTTTACAATTAGGAACTAATAGGATCATAATTCCTGACTAGAACTCTTTTTCTCACCAGAAAAGTGTAAGAACTATTTTTGAAAGACTGAACTGCTTGGTCATCTTTGCTTTCAGTTTTCCTAAGGCTGGCAGCTCTCTGTATCAGCAACACTCCCAAAGAGCCAGGCAAAGTGAGTGAGGCCAGCCTAGCTTTCCTCCTCTCCACCCTCATCGCTCAGGGCCATCACCTTGGCAACCTAACCCAATTTGATGGCTTATCAAGGTTCTTGATGTTTGTACCCTCATTGCTCCAGCATAGTGTTTGGCATGCGGCTAGAGCTTAACAAAGGTTCAAAGAGAGGAGAGAAGGGAAAGAGTAAATATTCCCTCCCTGTGCCTGTGCGCCTGCTTGGTGACCTCCAGGTCTCCCTGCAGTGCAGGTCTCAGCTAAGTCTCAATAAAGGAAATTCTCTGCTCTGACTGCAGCACCAGACCACTGCAGCTCTGGGTCTTGATAACACCTGCAGCTTTCACACCAATGCCTTTCCACAACTACTTCACTTACTGGGCCTACAAAGCACTCTGCTAGGGCATCACAACCACTCTTGGCCCATCTATCTTGATTGGATAGCAAAGCAGATTACATTTTAACCGCTTCATGTTGCTAGGGTTCTCAACTTTTGTGTTCAAAGAAACAAGATGGTTATCATAGTGGCAAGCACTGAATTGGAAACCTAGAGACATGGGTTCTACTCCTGGCTCTGCCCTCTCATCAGTGAATGACCTGGAATCAGCCCAGCCTATCCTTGTAACTCATTGCCCAGCCTTCCTTACCGTAACTTACTATTCCAGGGGAGGCATTTTTTTTTTTTTTTTTTTGAGATGGAGTCTCGCTCTTTCACCAGGCTTGAGTGCAGTGGTGCATCTCAGCTCACCACAACCTCTGTATCCTGGGTTCAAGTGATTCTCCAGGGGAGGCAAAATTTTTAAGAGTCACATCACTAGCCTTGGGTTGGTGGTAAGACCTAGATCTGCCACATAGTAACTAGAAAATCGGTTGAGTGGCCTAGCCCACCCAGAGGGCCCTTTGTAGAAAATTTTTCTGTGGTCCATTTTTCAAATGGCCTGGGGCTTATTCATTATCCTATGGGGAAGTAGATACTGTGGTGGCCATAAGAAAATAGCTCTTCTGGTAAGGAGAGCTAGGTATGCAAACATTCGGTTGGCAGTACCCCTGAAATTTAACTTGAAAATTGCACCTAATGGCTTCTGCAAATTAATAGCATTCAGTGGGGGCTCAGCCTTTTTTCTCTGCAGGACATGCTAATATAGGTGCCTTAAAAATTAATAAAGTAATATAGTCCACATAAATCATACTTCCTGTGAAAAGCACCTGTCACATGTTAAAGAAGCTATCCTTTCATTTTTCTTCATTAAATATAAGGCTCATGAACAAGGATGTTAATTACTTTTATTCATTACAGTATTCCTAGTGCAACAGAAAAATGCCTGACACATAACGGGCACTCCAATAAATATTTATTGAATAAAAGAATCATTTAATAAAGTCCTTATGAGTTGAATCTGTATGCAAGTCTTTGTAGTAAGTATTAAATGTATTGTAACCTTCCTTGAACAAAATAACAGCAATTTCATTTCCCCTAACAACTTTCTTTAAATACCCTCACAATTTCCTTCTTCCTTCCTGGGTAGTCTATTAGCATCCTCAGAAGACTGGTAGAGATCCAATCCTTATTTTCAAGAATAAAAGCTGGAAATAATGATTTCCAGCTTTTTCCAGTCATAGATTAAATCTCAACAGAACCCAGATGGGCTATAAGACTTGTTGACCTGCTGAAGGGGCCCTGCAGAGTACTGTACCATCTTGTAGGCATAGTACTGGGTTTGGCTGAGATTTCCTCTACAACCCTGAAACAACCATTTCCAGCTTTTATGAGAATAAACAGAGAAGATGGGCTATAGGACCTGCTGATGTGCTGAAGGGGCCCTGCAGAGTATTGTACCATCTTGTCTAAATAAATAAAATATATCACTATATTGATTAGGTGTTTGTTTTGTGCTTTCATTAAAGAACCAATCTTGTTTTGCCACTCTTGGTTTGTAGATAGAAACCAAGTTTCTTGGTTTCATAAATAGAATGAATCTGATTCAAAACCTCAGCTCCACAAAATATTGCAATCATTCAAATTTTCATGAGAAAAGATGTTTATTTATTTAAGAAATGTGTGTGCCTTTATTGACTGAGCAGATTCCTTGAGGGTGATGAAGTGGGAAGAATGGGTGACTCTGATGCCTGAAGGGGCAGTGCTTCTCGAGCTTCTACGTGATCCAGATAGTGGCCACTCCTCTCCAGTTTGCCCTCCACTTGGTTAAAGGCCTTGCCGTTGTAGATGCCCACCATGTACCCACCATCTCGCTCCCCCATCTCGGGCAGGATAATCATGTCCTGCAGGTGCCTGTTCATCACCTCTGGCTTCTGCATAGGCGGTGCCTCCTTCTTGGCCTTGCACAGGCGCTTCAGCAGCGAGTGCTGCTTCCACCGCAGGCCATGGTGCAGCTTCATTCGCTGCTCACATGACACGTCCAGCAGCAGTTTGGGGTGCACACCGCAAGAGGTGAACTTGCGGAAGGTCCGCTTATTCTGCTTCACTGCTTTTTCTGCTCCACTTCTGTCATCTTGCTGGTTTCTTGGAAAAGCAGAAAAGATGGTTTTTTTTGTTTTGTTTTTTTCTTTTTTTTTAGACGAAGTCTTGCTCTGTCACCCAGGCTGGAGTGCAGTGATGCGATCTTGGCTCACTGCAACCCCTGCCTCCCAGGTTAAAGTCTCAGCCTTCTGAGAACCTCCTGGGGTAGCATGTGATCCAGAGCCCATGCAATCTCTCGTTCTGTGGGGAGGCACACACACATGAGATTACAGGCGTCTGCCACCATGCCCGGCTAATTTTTTGTATTTTTAGTAGAGATGGGGTTTCACCATCTTAGCCAGGTTGATCTTGAACTCCTGACCTCGTGATCCACCCACCTCGGCCTCCCAAAGTGGAAAAGACTTTTTTAAAACAACATGCCTCAAAGTTCTCCAGTGAAATAGAAAACCCAAACTGCCTCCCTTTTCAGTGCTGAAAAATAACATCCTATAGCAGCTATTTCTAGGTCTGTTTATCAGAACTGTTTAAAGCTTTTTTAAAAATGCAGATTCCTTGGCACTACACTGTCCTACTCCATCACCCCACCCCACCCCCACACACCCCCAAGATTCTGACATCGTAGGTCTGGGATATGGTCCAGAATCAGTATATAGGAAATGGACCCCAGATGGTTTTCTTGCGCAACCAGATTTTGGAACCACCTTCTAAGCTGTTCTGCTATATGTGTGTGTGTGTATATATATATATATATATGTGTATATATATATACACATATATATATATACACACACACACACATACACACACACACACACACACACACACACACATTAAAAGCACCCAGAACTACTGACTACAAACCAGGGACTCCTTTCCCCTTATTCTAAGGAAGGGATTGTGTTTCCCAGCCCACCTATCCTGCTACATATGTAGGAGCTACAAACTCAAATGCCTGCCGGACCAGGCATGTAACATAAATGCAGGAAAGATGCAGAGAGCAGTGGGGACTGTGGCAAACACCACCAATCCACAAGGCACAGATGCTTATCAGTTCCAGCCAAGTATGAACATGGGCCTGTCATTGCAGGAGCTTCTAAATTCTCAAAAGAATCCAGAAATGTTCTAGATTTTGTATAAAATGATATTCCAGTCTATAGATTTTGTTTAAAATGCCTGGTGAAGGCTAAACACATCTGGAGTAGCATGTGGCCCAGAGCCCATGCAGTCTCTGGTTCTGTGGGATGGCACAAACAAAGTCCTTTTAGGCTATATATTCATTCTCAAAGGCTGCTGACACAAATTCCCACAAACTTGATGGCTTAAGACAACTGACATTTATTCTCTCACAACTGTAAAGGCCAGAAGTCCACAAAGTGTTGACTCCAAAGTCAGGTGGATCCCTCTGGAGGTTCTGAGGGAGAATCATTCCTTGCCTCTTTCCCAGCTTCTGGTAGCTGCTAGCAATCCTTGTTGTTCTTTGGCTTGCGGGGATGTCTCGCCAATCTGCCTCTGTCTTCATAAGGCCTTCTCCCCTGTCTCCCTTGTCTCGTTTCCCCCTCTATTCTAAATCCTTATCATTGGATTTAAGGTCCACCCCAATCCAACATGATCTCAGCTTGAGATTCTTAACTTATATACACCTGCAAAGGCCCTTTTTCCAAATAAGCTCACATGTATAGGTTCTGGAGTTTAAGACTTGGACATTTCTTTTTAGAGCCACTATTCAATCCACTACAGGTAGGTCTGCATAAAAATTCCATTATTTCAATCAAATTTTACTTCTACCAGCATTTATCTAACTATTTACTACTGTGATGAAAATGACTTACATCTTGGCAGAAACTTGAAGACATGCCAGCTCAGGCCCAGATGCATGTTGTTACATTTTTTTTCTTATATGCTTCTAGTTTCATGTGTTACTAGTGTTATTCCATTTCTGTATTTCCTGCCATTACTTCTAAAATCGGGGATGTAGGGGTAAAAGGATGTCTGCCTTATACAGGGTTCCACCATTGAAAATGTCCTTGATTGGAGAAAATGGTGCTGTCTGCACGTGCATAGGCAGGATATCAGGGGATGGTGGAAAAGCAGAGGGCATAGGGTACTGGGTGAAGCAAGAGAACAATAGGTAAAGTAAAAGTCTATCTTCATTGACCAGAGAAAGACACAGGAGATATGGCTCAGATGAAACAGCCCCTGGAAACGCCACGTTCTCAAGAATTTTTTACAGATTCCCCAGCACTTAAATGTGATTTCTAGTGCCATCTACTGGGAAGCATAGGCGCCAAGTGAGACCTGGGCTAGGTATCACTTGAGTCCATGAGTCCAGCCTTCAGTCACTTTATGGGGGCAGTTTTTATTGAGGCTGGATTTTTTTGTCTAAAGGAGAGGATCTACGAAGACTCTTAGCAAACATCTGACCATCTTCTGTGCTGCTCTTACACTTTATGCACATGTGGTTGCTGAGTCACGCACGTGCTGTGTAATTTGTTCTCCCCAGCTAGTTGGTGAGAAGCGGTGTCTTTTTCCTCTTTCTATCACCACTAGCACAGTGTCTGGCACAGAACAACCTCTCCAAAAAAAAAATGCCAATTGGGTATAAAAAAAGAAAAATCCAACTTAACGATTATTTTTATTATCAACCATTTAGCTGTTAACAAATCTGCAGGAACCAAATGGCAAGACAAGCCACAAGACGGAAACTGGATAACTTATAATTTACTAGACTTTGAGCTTTATTAAGCAGTACTTGGGAGGTACACTCGGGGCCAGTTATACCAGGGAGTGAAGCAGCTGTGCCCCATGAAGGAAATCACCCGACACAACAAGCTGACTCCTCACACTACTGCCATTCACTCAGAGGGCAAAGAGCTAAGGTGTGAGCTAGAGTGAAGGTGGGAGGGAAATATATTCCAATTACCAGGTGACTGCTGTTTGCACTTCAGAGCTAAGCCAGCAGTCGTTAATGAGTCTAGCAATTCCTTCCTCACCTTACAACATATCCATCCACAGAACCTCTACCACAGGGGTCCTCAATTTTGGCTGCAAAACAGCATCCACCACCTGGAAAGCTTTTTAAAAATTCTGATGCACAGGCTGCACCCCAGACCAATTAAATCAGAGTCTACCAGGCCTAAGCATTTGTTAAAGCTTCCCGGGTATATTCAATTTCTATGGCTGCTATAAAAAGTTATTGCAAATTTAGGGGCTTAAAACAACACAAATTCACTATCTTACAGTTCTGTATCAGAAGTCCAAAATGGGTTTCACTGAGCTAAACTCAAGGTGTTGGTAGAATTGCACTCCCTACTGGAAACTCTAGGGAAGAACTGGTTTTCTTACCTTCTCCAGCTTCTAGAGGCTGCCCGTGTTCCTTAGCTACTGGCTTCTAGTATTCAAAGCCAGCAATGACTGGTGAGTGTTCCTCACATTGCTTCACTCTGACACTGACTCTTCTGCCTCCCTCTTCCACATTTTAAGACCCTTGAGATAATGTTGAGTCCACCCAATGTCTGTATTTGATTACTCAAAAAAATCTATTTTGAAGACAGTTCATTAGCAAAACCAAATCCATCTGCTACATTAATTTTCCTTTGCTGTGTAGTGTAACATTCACAGGTTGCCAGGATTAGAACATGGAAATCTTTGGGAAAACATTATTCTGCTTACCATATCCGATGACTCCAACGTGCAGCTGAGAATAACTACTGGTTATGCCAGGCACCATGGCTAATAGCTGTAATCCTAGCACTTTGGGAGGCCAAGGCAGGCAGATTTCTTGAGCCCAGGAGTGCAAGACCAGCCTGGACAACATGGTGAAACCTTGTCTATACCAAAAATACAAAAAATAGCTGGACATGGTGGTGTGCACCTGTAGTCCCAGCTACTCAGGAGGCTAAGGCAAGAGGATTGCTTGAGCCTGGGAGGCAGAGGTGGCACTGAGCCGAAATCACGCCACTTCACTCCAATCTGGGCAACAGAGTGAGACCCTGTCTCAAATAAAAAAAAGAATAACTACTGGTCTACCCAACCCATAAGACGACAGACTTAGAGAAGAGGCCCAGTTAGCAGGCAGCCATGACAGAAGACTGGAGGCACACACTGAAAAGTTGGTGGAAGACAAGGGCAAAAAGGCAGAGAAGGGCAATAGTCAGCCTTACAAATTTTACACTGCCACAGAACTTGTTTAGGATGGGAGAGGGGAGATGCAAACTGTCATGTGATTTATTCTCATTCAGTTCTCTGATAGTCCTGGGAAGCTAAATTGTACACTTTCCCAAGGATAATGAGACCATCCCCACTCAGCTGTAGCCATTAAAGAAAACTGAGGTCATAATACAAGATAAGACTTTTCCAGACTTTTGTGACTTATTGCTATCAGCTTGCTCCTTGTTTTGTACTCAGAGCCTGGATACATGCCAGATTCTCAGGCATTCTGTAGGCTGTCTCCCCTATAATCTGCCTCTCTGCAAAATAGATTAAATATAGCTCTAAGATGTGTACTGATTGGACAACACTTTAATGTCAACACACACACACACACACACACACACACAAGATTTCTGGCTTCTCTTAAAGACCTAGTTAAGCTGAGACAGTGCTTCTGCAGGACAACTTGGCTGGGACAGCCACTGCCTTCAGAGGAGACATTTATTGTCTGGATTGCCACAGGTCTTATTCTAGCCTTTTTGTTTTGTACCTGGCTCGCTCACTCCACATATTTGCTACTTGCTTGATCTGGTAGGCATTGAAGCTTACAACCCTCCCCGCTCCTCTAGAGCTCTCTTGCCTAAAGTTAGGCAAAATTCCCATAAGGAACCATTTGCCTGTCATTAATGCAAAAGTGAACAGCTCTCCAGTGGAAAAGATGGGATTCAGGCCAATGGCTGTCTGTACATACAAAACTTTCCTCACAACCCAGCAAGTTCCAGAGGGGAGTCAGACTAGGGTTTGAGTAAGCAGCATGCAGCCACCAAGTGTTCTGGTGAACATACTGGTCTCCATTGGTACAAATTTCCTTTGTAGGAAATTAAGCCAAAAACTACCTCACTTCTGTCACTTAGTCTTTCTCCAGCCTTCAGCACATAACCAATTTCCTTCATTTATACTTAAGTCTTGATAATTATCACCCATGAGTGCCTCTTCCCATCTCCAAATGTGGGATGCAAAATGTAAATCTGTGCCTAACTCCGTGGACCATTCCCCCTAAGACGTAACTGAGACATTACCATTCTGCTAAGGCCTAGAGCTTGGCTGTGCCACTCAAATGTGCTGCTCCAAACTCTGCACAGCATGAGTGATCTGACCAAGGACAGGCAGATGAGCTCCTCTGACTCAGACCCTGGGCCTCTATAACCCATCCTAACACTGTGCAAGCTCACAGATAAGAAAACAGAGTGGTCAGCCGCAGTGGCTCATGCCTCTAATCCCAACACTATGGGAGGCCAAGGCAGGTGTATGGCTTGAGCCCAGGAGTCAGAGATCAGCCACAGTGAAACTGCCTCTACAAAAAATTAGCCAGGTATAGTGGTATACACTATGGGAGGATCATCTGAGCCCAAAAGGTCAAGGCTGCAGTGAGCCATGATGGTGCCACTGCACTCCAGCCTGAGTGACGGAGAAACCTTGTCTCAAAAAAAAAGATGAAAAACGAGAAGATTTGCCAAGCAAGGTCCTTTGAGGTACACAGACCTGCTGTGAGGGATAATCTTTCCTTTACAGAGTTCCAGGGGAATACCCTCTCCTAAAGAAAGAGCACCAAGTATTTCTAGTGGATAATATCTAAAAACACTTCTCTGCACTCTGTCCTCTCCTTAATGGACTGAGATTATTTTCTAAGGATGACAACCTGACTGAAATACAGACAGTCCCTGACTTACAATTTTTTAAGTTTACAATGGGTTATCAGGATATTAAATACATTTTCTACTTATGATGGATTTATCAGGATATAACCCCATCCTAAGCTGAAGAGTATCTGTATGCTTCACCTGAAAGGTTAGGGTCCATTTTTAAAGGGCCTGTAGAAAGATGAGCCAGGCGGCGAATGGTGACAATGCCTGTTTTCCATGGCACTGCTCATTAAGTCAACCTTGGTATAATTAGGAAAGACGAAATTCAAGCCAGTGTTGGAATCATTGGTTTAATGGTTCTCAATAAATGGTTAAGATTGATGTTTCCAGCCGAGTGAAATCTGGGTTTAGATATAGTTTGGGCTTAACAGTCCTTTATCTCAGATTAAATGAGACAGTGCATGTAAACCACTTAGAAAAATGCCTGGAACACATTAAGTTTTATTACTAATGTTTTTGGTTATTCTTAGACATTTTCACTTCTACCACCACTCTTTACACAGAGTCTGGCACATAGCTGTCACTCAACGAATGTAAGTAAACAAACACCAGAGACTTTAATCAGCCAGGTCTCTGACATGCAAAGCCATGAGGCCAGGTCCATACGCTCCCTCGACTGAGAAAAAGACAAATGGCTTAGGCTACAAGGTTTGCGTCATCAAGGAAAGCTGTCAAATAATGAAGTGGGTTAGCAGATTCCGAAAAATGGGAACCATTTCAGCAGCAGTTTCGTCCACAGGGAGAAACTCTGTGGACATCTCACATCTATAGAAACTCTACTCTGTTTATAGTCTTTTGACATCTTGCTCTACTATCTCACTTGAGATTACTACTATAGAACTAAGAGAGGAATAAATCAAAAGCAAACCAGTTTAAGTAGAAATGCAATAAAATTTGGCTGTCTTGAGTCCTGAGGGCTTAGTGCATACTTGTTAAGGCATGCAGTGTGAGTTAGGGGCTTCAGCAGGGAACTCTACTCAAAGATATGCTGTAGGAAGCAAAGACGAACCAACCCAAGTGGTACTGAAGAGGACAAGATGGGAAGGACATTTTTATTTTCCCTAATCTTCAGGCAACCTCACCAAGCTAGAGGTCACATGTACCTAAGTATGAAACCAAGAAAAATATGAAGCTTAAAAGTACTATGCATTGTATTTCTTCACTCTCTGGCAAGCTGGGAGTCCAAGGTCAGTCTAGGCAGGAGGGCTGCTAGGCCTAAGCAATCACATAATTTTCACTGTCTTAAGCATATCTGACAGGACATACGTGTCATCCCAACCCCTCCCAGGCTTCCTCAGGGTCCGCTCCAAAGCCTGGGCTGTTTCCAGGAGCTCTGGTGTGGCAAGTTTTTGCTCAGGGTGCAGCTGACAGAACAGGATCTCATTCACTTCACCCTCAATTCGCCGGACATACAGGAGGGGGAACACTGCCTTGAGCCCAGCCAGCACTGAGTCCTTTAGCCCCAAGTCTCGGCACACGAGGTTGAGAATAAAAACACCTACAGGGTAGGAAGAAAAGTCAGAATGACCTCACATCAGGACACATAACAGAGACAAGGATCAGCTTTGAGGAAAATAGCAATTCCTGTTCCAGGGACACTGGTAGACTAAAATGCACTTGTGGTGGTGAGTTTGCAGAGAATACACAGCATACAAAGGCAGATGGAGAAAAGCATGGGGAGCATATGAGCCATAAACAAACTTCAGCCTTATTTTTTGCTCTTCTGTGCTGCTCACACATTATTTTACCATTCTCCACACTTTCCCGAAGAATTGCTTTGAGAAAGAAGTGATTCCCAGTTGGGCACGGTAGCTCATGCCTGTAATCACATACTTTGGGAGGCCAAGGCAGGTGGATCACCTGAAGTCAGGAGTTTGAGACTAGCCTAGCCAAAATGGTGAAACCCTGGCTCTACTAAAAATACAAAAATTAGCTGGGCATGGTGGTGGACGCCTGTAATCCCTGCTGCTAGGGAGGCTGAGGCAGGCGAATCTTTTGAACCTGGGAGGTAGAGGTTGCAGTGAGCCAAAATCCAGCCTGGGCGACAGAGTGAGACTCTGTCTCAACCAATCAATCAATCAACAGAAAGTGATTCCCTATGAAAGTAAAATTTACCAACTCCACAGGGATATTACATTCCTGACATACACACCATAGAGTATTTATTAACCAGTGAGAGGGCCAAGGTTACCTCGACTTCTAACAATTAAGATTCCAAATAAAGTCAGTCACCACAGTGCCTTACACCAAATCAAAAACACCTAGAGGGCTGTTAACATAGGGATTAAGGGCTATGGAGATTAAATAACGCACTGCCTAGTAGAGCATCATGTAGTAGCTAGAATCACCATGCTGGTGGGAGGGTAAACTGCTACAACCACACAGTTTGTAAAACTGTGTGGTAGCATCTACAAAAGCCAAACATACACATAACCTATGATCTAGCAATTACAACCCTGTGTATATACCCAAGAGATCTGAAAACATAATTCCTCAAAAGGCACATATCAGAATGTTAATGGCAGCACTATTTAATAGACCCACCCAGGAAACAACCCAAATACCAACAGTAGAATGGATACATGAATTGTTGTAAGTCACATGATACAACACAGCAATAAAAATAAGCCATGTAAGCACAACACTGAATGAATCTCACAAACATCACATTGAGTGAAAGAAAAAAATGGATACTTAAAAAGTACATTCAGCCAAGTGCAGCGGCTCATGCCTGTAATCCCAGCACTTTAGGAGGTCAAGGTAAGAGGATCGCCAGAGGCTAGAGTTTGAGACCAGACTGGGCACATAGTGAGATCCTGTCTCTACAAAAAATAAAAATAAAAAAATTAGCCAGCCATGATGGCATGCGCCTATAGTCCCAGCTACTCAGGTGACTGAGGTGGGAGGATTCCTTGAGATTAGGAGTTTGAGGCTACAGTGAGCCTTGATCATGCCACTGCACTCCAGCCTGGGAAACAAAGCAAAACCCTGTCTCGGAAAAAAAAAAAAAAGACCATTCCAACATTCTGTGATTCCATTTATATAAAGAACAAGAACAGGCAAAATTAAGCTGGATGGACAGAAGTTAAGATAGTGATTACTCTTAGGAGGACAATTTACCAAAAGGGAATAAGAGACTTCAGGTGAGCTGGAAATTTTCTGGTGCTAGTAAATGGGTGTATTCAGTTTGGAAAAACTGATCGAGCTTGCACTTCTGTGCATTTTTCACTAAAAAGATAATTTTTTTAAATGGTCCCTTCCCTCCTCCCTCTCCAATCTTTTGCTCTCCATACCTTCAGGAATCAAGATGCTTTTAACCTTCTGTAGAAAAGATTGCTCCACAAATGCTGGGGGTGGACAACTCATTCCCAGTGTTGGGTCCTTACTGTCAACATCAAACATTATGACAGCGTAGCGAGACTGTGCTGGGAAAAAGAAGGAAAAGAGTCCTTGTCTTTGCTGGATAACATAATACCATGTACATTCCTACACTATACTTCCTCTCTACCAGTGATGGGCAGGGTGACTAAGTCAGAAGGATAACACGGAGGATGTGGTTTGCCTGTAAGGGCACTGATGTCATGGCCCTGAGGGTCCTTGTCATCATGGTTCAGAGTGTCCCATAGTAAAGATGGAATCTTCTTCCACATTTAAAAGCACCTTCCAAAGGCAAAAATATTAATGGGGTCCACTTTAGCATGAATATTTCTTGGTTAAGAGTGTATCAAGACCAGTGGCTTTTGACTCTGGCAGAACATTACAATCACCTTGGGAAGCTTCTAATGTGTACTACCCTCCTGACCAACAGAATAAAATATCCTGGGGTGGTGGTGGGGGGCCGGGGGGGCAAATGGGAGGAGAGATGGGAAGCCTCTGGTATTTTTCTTGAGCTTACCAGGTAATTCTAAATACAGTCAGAGTTGAGAACCACTGATCTAGACAAAGCAGTTAAGCCTTTAAGGACTGACCCAGTAAAAGTAACTTTTAACTCTGAAAACAGCACATTTTGCCTCATAAGAGAAAATGTTCTAACATTTGAGTTAGCGTTATCTTTGCAGTTCCATATACAAGAGCTGACTGAAGAAAGAAATGATTTTGCTAAATGGGTGAGAAAGAACCGATGATGAAATGGATCTGCTCCTTATTATAATGTTAAATTATTTTTATAAGGGGTAGGTCTGCAATGCCACTGACATATTTTTAGAAGATTTTGAAACTGTGGTAGTAATTATTCAAAATAATTAAGTATTTAATTAGGAATGCTGCATGCTTTTCGCTGTTCATAGCACAGATCTGATTTTGGTTTCTTATAAAGAGAACATGTTGGCTCATCAAAGTCCAAGGAAAACAATAGCCTTCATTTGCAGACTTGAGCCTAGTAATCAAAAAGGTTTTGGTGGTTACAGAAGATGGGGGGAGCCATTGAAAACTGATCTACAGATAGCAACAGCAGTAACACCATGCATTAAGTGCTTACCATGTGCATGACACTGTTGTAAATATTTCACCATATTAGCTATCTAGGTTTGGGCACCTCAACTAACCCTAGCCTCAGAGAAGAAACCTATGAAACTGTATGATTCAATTCAGTTTGCAACTGAAATTAAGATAGCATCTGTTCAATACTCCTCCCAGGCATCCTAGTTTGCCACACCCTTACTGGAAGATAGTCTAATCTAGTGAGAGCAGAGTATCTGTTATGGAATGAGCAGACCAGGAAGGGTGGCCTGAGCTCCCCAGTAGAACTACACCAACCTAACTGCCTTCTCCCCCAAGGACTCAAGCTCCAGAAAGTACTACAGTCACTGGCAGCCTATCTATATAATGAGCAGACTTATTGTCTCTAGTATTTTGCAGAAAATTATTATGCTTATGGTTTTTGTTCCTAAATCTGGGATGCAAATTACAAAAGTAAATGGAACCTTAATTCTAGTTGCAGAAGGCCTATCAAAATTCCCACAGAGCAGCATCTCCATCAAGGTTTCTCCATCTCAGAACCGTGGAAATTCTGAGCCAGATAAGTCTGTCATCAGTGCCTGTCCTGCACACTGTAAGACGTTTACTAGCATCCTAGACCTTTACTGGTTAGATGTCAGTAGCAATATCCCCCACCCTGATTTGTGAAAACCAAAAATTGTCTGAATACATTACCAAATTTAAGACCCTGAGGTTGTAAACCACTGATCCTACATGAATACTGTTTTGCTCTATTTCTGGCTTTACCTCCAGTTGAAATATTTACAAGAAACACCTCCCAACATACATTCCACCTTTTCTTTTCTGTTTCTTCACCCAGCCAGACTTCAGGTTTCTTAAGGTGGTGAGGAAATGACAAGGTTACAAGTCAGAAAAAAGCCCACTGGTCTGGTAGCACCATAAGAGCAGGAATGGCCTGTTTTACTTATTGCTGTTCATTCACATCTAACACAGTGCTAAGCATATAGCTGGTACTCTAGTGAATAAGTATATCAACAAATGAGCAAGCTGAAGACTGTAATGATACTCATACTACTCTCTTAGAGATAAACTGTAGAGGCCCTTGCAGGCCTAACAATGTTGAATCGATCATCCCTCAACACCCCTTCCAATGCTCCAAGAGCAGTACCTTCTTCCTCTTCTGCCAGGCTGGCAATATAGTCTAGGCCGTCTGCAATGTGGACCTTCATTCGGTCACTCTGGGAGAAGCCAAACCACTGGGTAGCCACTTCCAACATGGAGGGGTCGATTTCTACAGCATCGATGCAGGACTTTGGGAAATGATCGTGGACAAAGAGGGGGAGGCTGCCCCCACCCAGGCCTACCACCAACAATGCCAGTGGGATCTCTGTAAGAAAAGAATAGAATCACATTGCCACTTGTTCACTGGAAAATTCTGTACCAGCCTCAGGGAGGCAAAAGGGAAAGTCAGCTTACTGTCTCCTCTCAGGGGATACAAGATTTAGAGGTCTCTCTATCTCAGTCCAGAAATCTAGGAGTCAATTTGACATCTGAAAACTCAATCCTGGATTCGTGATGACTAGATCCAGAGGATGAACCAGTGTGTTATTATTATTGTCTCTTAAAAATCTCAAAGCGGCCAGGGGTGGTAGCTCACACCTGTAATCCCAGCACTTTGGGAGGCCTAGGTGAGCAGATTACTTGAGCCCAGGAGTTTGAGATCAGCCTGGGCAAAATGGTGAAATCCTGTCTACAAAAAGTAGAAAAATTAGCTGGGCATGGTGACACACACCTGTGGTACCAGCTACACAGGAGGCAGAGGTAGGAGCCTGAGGTCAAGGCTGTAGTGAGCTGTGATCCACCACTGCACTCTAGCCTGAGAAAAAGTGAATCCCTGTCTCAAAAAAAAAAAAAAAACACCTCAAAGCATTCAGCTGCCATGATCTCAAGAGTCCTCACTATAAGAGTTATTAGACCTCTCGGGGGAATGGGGGGTTAAAAAAAAAGAAAAGAGTTATTAGACCTCTCTAGGAAAGGGAAGAGGGAAGAAGAGTGGCCAAGCAATCTTGCTCATGATTACAAGGCAGCAGAGGTGCAATGCTCCTTGCCCTTGACTCAAAAGGCCACACTGTCTTCTCAGACACCCTCACCAAGTAAGGGTAAGCCATTCAAGTTCCACAAATCACAGGAAAACAAAGGCCCAAATCCTACCCCTAAGCACAGACCACAGCCACCACAGGCGGATCAAGGGAAGACAACAAACAAAAAAATCACCCAAATTAGCTGGGTGACAGACCCTGAGGATTAAATCTAAGAACTGAGATTCTAGTGACATACATCAACACTAAGATAGGACAAAAGAATAGGGTGTTCCAAGAAGGCACATTCAGGGACTTCAGGTGAAAACGGTTACAATCACAGACAGAAACATGAACATTTTTACTAATGCAGTCAGCTCCAAACCTGCTATTAGCGATAATGCTATGACTGCATTAACATAATACGAATCTTTTTAAAGTAGAAATTCAAGATAGAATTATATCTTTTGTTCAAATAATGCATTACAGAGAAGCTGAACAATTAAAATCTGTGTATTTTACATATCTCATTGAATACACTACATACCTTAATTTTAAAAAGAAATGAACAGAAAAAATAAAATTTAGACCCAACATATTACAATACAATTTCAATATAACAAGCTGAGTTTGAGGCAACAGTTACTTAGAATGCTCATTAACTTGTAAGATGGCTGAGATGAAGAAAGATAACATCGTCAGTTTGTAATCACTGTTCTTCAGCTACAATGCAGGTGACGCCAATTGTTTAGGTCTGTAATCTTTTTTTTTGTTTTGTTTTGTTTTTTGGTTTTTCTTTTGTTTTTTTTAGGTCTGTAATCTTTATGCTCCCTTCTGTGGAAGGCAGTGGCATCTCTCTCACCTGGGAGTTGCTCTGGGTTTCTCAGCAGGGCAAGGCCGGCAATCATGGCTTTGTGGTGTTCACAACACAGGTAACTCTTATCAATGGACTGCTCCGGGGCTGCAGGGAGGTCCTCCGCTTCAGCAGGCCGCTGCTTCTTCCTGTCCTTTTTCCGCTTCTTCTGGGCTAAACAAGAGATATGAAGTCCTATGCTTAGTACACTGGACCTCAGGAAGCAAGGGTTACCAGCATCAGTGTGCTCCAGATGGCTTGAACACACTCAAAAGACCCAATTGTTAAAATTTTGCAAACTGGCTGACATCATGTTGATATCTTGAAACTGGCTGTAGTAAAATAGTTTGGACGTTTGTTCCCTAGAAATCTCCTGTTGAATGTGGTCCCCAGTGTCAGAGCCACCATGGTGGTCATGGGGGCAGATCCCTCATGAACAGCTGGGTGCCTTCCCCATGGTAATGAGTGAGTTCTCCCTCTAGAGCTGTTGTTTAAAACAGCTTGGCATCTCTCTTGCTCCCCCTCTTGCCATGTGATGTGCCAGCTCTCTCTTCACCTTCTGTGACAATTTTAAGCTTCCTGAAGCCTCACCAGAAGCAGATGTTGGTGCCATGCTTCTTGTACAGTCTGCAGAACCAAAAGGCAAAATAAGCTGCTTTTCTTTACAAATTGCCCAGCCTCAGGTATTCCTTTATAGCAACGTAAAACAAACACAGTGGTGGTACTTATACTAAACAACTGATAAACACTATAAATCAGGATTTGCCCCCCAACCCCACATCACAAAGACATAGTTATTAAACATTTAACATATACACTGGATACAAGGAAGTTAGAAAAGGAAATGGCAAATGCACACTCAAAAACCCAGGAAAACTCAATTAAGGAGCCCTGGTACCTCCCCTCGGAGAAATGTAAGCCCACTAACAAAAGAAAAGATTACTTAGAGTCTTTTCAAGAAAGATAAAGTTACTAATCACTCCCTATGTACCAATTACTATACCGGAACTTTTATTCTTTAAGCTCTTCTAACAACCTTATCATTCTAGTTCTTGGCAAATGAACACACTGAGCCACTGAAGTGTTAAGTAAATAGAGAATCAGCAGATGGTGCAGACAGGATTTGAACCTCAGACTGCCTGTCTCTATCACCTATCAACTTTCTGCTGTGCCACACAGATAGCACTACTGACCTCTGTTGAACAAGGAAATCACAAGTATTCAAAAAAGGAAAGAAATCTTAAAAAGCCACTCCATTTTCCCTCTCCCCACTCCCTTCACTGCTCCAGGGTATCATACTAAAGGGATGGCTGTGTCTTCATAGGCATCAGCTGCATTTCCCAGCAGCAAAAGGTAATGATGACTAGGGTCGTGGTGCTTTTCAGAGATGTTAAATCACTTTTTAATATGCTGTCCTTCTTGCTCACCAAAACTTTCCTGAGGGAGATCGTTCTTTCCATGAGAACAAAGTGCTAACAAGAAGTCAAGGAACGTGACAATGGTGAAAAAACCTGAAACCCAAACTGAAAGCGGCAAAATATTCTTTTAAGCAATTTTACTAAGGTTTTAGTGAGATGAAACTGAACCAACCTACAGCCAGAGTGACCACACAATATGGCAGAAACCCAACAATCTTGGGTGCTTTGGCCAAGGGAAACCCCTAAAAAAAAAAAAAACATTTCATAGGTAACTTGATCCTAGACTCAAGACAAAGCCATGACCTCAAGTGTCTGAATTCTTTGTCTCCACCCTCCTCCCAGATGGCATTGCTATGAGGACAGCCCAGTAAGGCAAAGGGAACAACTGGGAATCAGGAGAGCCATCTCAGCCTCCATCCTTGAATCTCTGTGCCTCACAGGGAAGATGCACTGGAGATGGAGAGGGGAGGGGCGTTCACTTCTCACTCTCTACATTTGACTTTTGAAGTGATTTCAATGAGCAAGTATTGCTTTTAAAATACAAACTGACACAGCTTGTAAAAAACACAGGTAAAACAAACTGTTGATTCCCCATCAGGGGGAGTTTCTGAGTGTCAGCTGGGAGACCACTTAAAGGGATTCTAGAGGAGATGGTTTAGATCTATTCTATCCAATACCAACCCCTAGCCCCCGTCGCTAAATGTAAATTAATCAGAATTAAAGAAAATTAAAATTCAGTTCCTCAGTTATACCAGTCACATTCCAAACGCTCAGCACATACTGCTAGTTGCGACCACATTGGAAACTCCAGTACCAAATATCTCCTTCATCACAGACAGTTCTAATGAACAGCACTATGTTCATTAGATGGTCTCTAGGTTACTCGCCAACACCAAAACCCTCTGAAACAGGTGAGTCACACTATGAAGTTGCAGGGCTCACCTGCAACTTCCATGGTTTGGGCTCACCTCAGAGGCCTATTGAAACAATACAGAGATGTACATGGAGCACCTACAAAACAGATGCCTTTAAACTGAAGACATTAATGCGATTATCACATGTATTTGGTTTCACTATCCATGCCCCTTATCACTTCAGAGCCAGGCTCTGCTCAAGAGCAGAATGTAATCTGCTTATCACTACTCACACCTTAAGATTCCAGATGGTTAAGAACCCACAGACACCAAGGTCCATCCTACATCTCGGCCAAGCTCCCAGGAAATCTAGTCCATGCCACAGCCACTTGGGTCCCACCACCGTGCCCTATGACACCTCACCTCTGTGAGACACATCCTTCAGCAACCTGGCTTCTGACTGCACCACATTCCTGTTGCTGAGGAAGATCAGTCGCCGGAAGAATCGCTTGTCATCCCCTTGCACGTCCTCGATGACATAGTCACCGCTCAAGGGGCTGCAGTCTTGGTGCTGAATGGTACGGACCCCAATGTCCCCCCCGACAGACAGAAAAGGCACCTGAAGGTACAACCAGAGATGTGGTCAAAACAGCAGCTCATTTAAGAAGTAAGAGAAATTATAACCCCTTCCCTTTGTATGTATATATCCCCATACCATGGTTCTAGACAACAACTACTCCAAAGATTTGCCATTCTATTAAAGTACTTTTCTGGAGCTTTTGAACAGATCTCAAAGGTTTAACTCATCTTTTGAAAATCAACTGAACACATAAAGATCTCCCAAAGTTGGTTCTCCCCAAGTTCTTCTAGGGGTTTCTCATCAGTAATCCCTAAAAGAACTCTCAATAGTCCAGGACAACAAAAGCTAGAGAGAACCCTCAGGAAGGGGCTGGGATTATGAGGAGGAATCTATACAAGAATAAAGATAACAAAATCCATGAGAGAAACAACCACTCCAAATCTAGATAAATTTTCCTTGCCCCTAGTTACTCTAATCTATTTTTCCCCCATTTTTCTAAACCTTAGGAGAAAAATACACTTTCCTCCTAAACTTTCCCACTTCTTCCCCCTATCTTTATATCTATTTGTTTTTTTAAAAGACCTATAAGACTATTTAATAATCACCAGAATCTCCTGACCCTGCAGACTCAGGCACTGGTGAGAGGTCACAAATGAAGCTCCCCAAAGGGTCTGGGATTCCCTGAAATAGGGGTCATCAATCCCAAAATTGGCCAGGAAAAATCAAACACACATTCATCTGTAAACACAAGTCAGCCTAGTGGGCAGAACCACAGGCCAGGAACCCAGGAGCCTGGGTTCTTTTTTTCAGATCTGTTACTATTTGCACCAAGCCTCTAGACACTGTTGCTTCCCAACTATGATGAAGGATCAAAATTTGGGCAACATAGGGAGACCCTGTCTCTACAAAACATGTAAAAAAAATCTAGCCAGGTAAGGTGGCTCACACATATAGTCCCAGCTAATACTGGAGGTGGGAGGATGGTTTGAACCCAGGAGGTTGAGGCTGAGGCTGCAGTAAATCATGATCACGCCCCTGAAACCCATTCTAGCCCAGGCAACAGAGCAAGACCCTATCTCAAAAAAGAAAAAAAAGGATCAACTCCTCATCATGAAGTTCTTGCAGTAAAATCACTTGTCCATTACCCATGGTGACCAGGATAGCACAAGACAGTTGGTGTTAACTGATAATACCATGACACCATTTAGGTAAAAACCTTCAGTTTCCTTCCCAGTAAAACACCTGACCAGCAATGCAAATACCTGGATAACTGTGCTGAGCTGTTTTGGCCCTTTCCCATGTATACCCTGAGATAATGATAGTTCCAAGAAGCAAAATGACCAAGGAAGTCCAGTTCAAAAAGTGTGGAAGGAGAAACCCACAGTCAGAGCAACTCAAATTAGAAAGAGCTAGAGCCCACAATGTGAACAGCATTTCTTTCCTGCCATATCTATGGAGTCTGAGAGGTCCCCCAGACACTAAGGCTACTGTGCTCACTTTCCTCTCATTGCCTGGGGCAAAGGACAGTGCTTCCCTGCCATTTAACCCTTAGCTGCTGATACCCCTCCAGGATTAGACAAGGGTCACAGACGCTAGTCCTAGCTCATGCTAAGGCTCCCTCTGACTCCATGGCTGCTAACATGACTTCAGAGACCCATGAAAGCTGCTATAAAAGCTTTGTTACCTGCTGCTGGGCAGGCAACCCAGCTGGTGCTAACTCCATGACTCTAGCCGACAGCTCGGCTTGGATGTGGTCCATGCTTTCATATTGCTGACCTCGGTGAAGGGCCACTGTAATCAGCCTCCTGAAGCCAGCACTGGCCGCCAGCTGTTTCCGGCCCTCATCCATGCCAAAGAGCCACTCAGTCTCCCGGCCCTGGGGGACTAGAAAAAGGAACCTAGTTACAGGGAATCCTGGAAATAGTATTCAAGCCCACAACCAATATGGCCCCAAAGGCCGAAAGCCAGTCCCTGTCCAAGACCAGCATCTTCTCCAACTGTGACCCACTGAGGAGCTATCAATTCTCTAGTTCACAACACCTAGGGAAAAGCAGCCCATCAGACATGAGGCAGGACCAAGGGTAAAGAAGAAGTGTGGGCATGTCTGGAGGGGAAGGAGGCAGGCACCTACCACAACAAAAACAGCAATAATGCCAATACTAGTAAGTCATGCCAGGCATGAATCCAAGTAGTTGACAAACATAAATTAATGGAATCCTCCAACAGCCCAAGATGTAAGTAGTAGTATTATTCCCATTTTTACGAATAAGGAAATTGAGAAACAGAATTTACACAATTTGCCCAAGTTCACACCATAAGTAAATGGCAAAGCTGGGACTCAAACCCAGGCAATCTAGCCCCAGATTCTCTACCCATGTTTGTATTCACTGCACTATTTCCACACGTGGACAGATAGAATTATAGAATACTTGAAAAACTGGTTAGTCACCAGGAAAAAAATTACCATAACACCATGACCATAAACACTTTGCATTTGTCTAGAATGTTCTACTTTTGAAAGCATTTCCTCTTACTATCTTTTTGATCCTTATTAAGGTAAATCTGATATCCCTTACTGCTTTCAATAATAATGACTAACATTTACACAGCACTTCCAAGGTCAAGTACCATTTCTAAGAGCTTTTATACTTCTCACAACTACACCAGAGTTGCAGTCCCACTTTATAGATGAGAAAACCAAGGCAGAGAAAGAAAAGTAACCTGTCTAATGTCACACCATCAGGAAGTGACTGAGCCAAAACTGAAACCCAAATAGTCTGGTTCTAGAGCTCACTTTTTTTAGCTGCTGCCCTATATTGCCTCTGTAAATTTTGCAAAGAAGCACAGCAACTTCCCCAGGTCCTGCAGCTCACAGGCTACAGCTGGGACTAGAACCTATGTCTTAGGCTAGCTAATCCAGCATTACTTCCATTACTCCATGCTACAAAGTCAACTAGCATCTCTATGTCATACGTGGCCTCCTAAATTTATTTCTATTCTCTCTCTTTCCTACCAACCTCATTCTCACACTTCATCAAGTCTGCAATGGAAGATGAGAAGAAATAGATCTCAACTCGAAGTAGGTTGCTAGAAAGCTATTACTCCCCTTTCATCACGCCTGAGGTAGTCTAATCCTCTGGATGTACAAACCCCTGCAAGATAAAAACAGTCAAGAATCCCACCAAAGCCCCAGCCCAGCCCCAGCCTAGCCCCAGCCCCAGCCCCAGCCCCCAGCCCCTATAAGCCAGCCCCTCCAGGGAAGAGAGGGAGCAATCCCTACTCACTGATGAAAATCGCAAAATGATTGTCCCGCGATGGTTTCACAGTGGGGCTGTCCACCACGTGGAGGGTATAGCGTGGCTCCCCCGTGTCCCCATCGCACAAGTCCAGAGACACATTGCCCAGCCTGGCCTTGCGGCGCAGCTGGCTGCACAGCCAGGCATACTGCTGCCGCTCCCGCACCGCTTCAGCCAGCCGCTCGGCACTCTCCAGCCGCACAGGCTTGCCCTGCTCCTGAGCACACAGCTCAAAGATCTGAAGGGCAGAGCCAGGGACTGGCCTGAACTTGGTCATGATGAAGGCAAAGACAGGCAAGGAGAACTGAGACTCTGCTTCCAATACCTGGTCCTGGCTGTTGGCCACTTGGTGCACCCTCACCATCCACCCCTCCCGGGAGAAGTGACCCACTGCTTTCTTCAGAATGTGAGCCTGAGCCAGGGAGATGCAGAGGTAGCGACCGCCCACCTGCAGGACACGGCCAACCTCGGCCAGCATCCTGTCCACCTGTTGCAGGGTCTTTTCTTCCTCATCTGTCAAGACAGCATCCAGGGTGCCCTTGTCCAACACCACCTGGAACGAGGCATCAGGAAACTCCATCTGCGTCATGTCCATCTTCAAGAAACTCATCTGGGGCCGTCGGGTGGCATTGCATTCCTTCATCTGCTTGATGACAACCTCACTGATGTCAATGTTCACTATATCCTGATAGCCCACATCATACAGTTGCTCACTCAGTTCTGAGTTGCCACACCCAATCACCAGCACCTGGAGAAAAAATTCACAAGATGGAGGTAATCAAAGCAAAGGACTGTGCTTCAGGTACTTCAAGGAATCAACTCTCACCCTGGCTGATGCACATTTTCAGACAGTGGAGATGCTAAAGAGCAACATTGTAGCGTTGATTCTAGACTCTATCTTGAAACACCACATATATTTGCTATGGAAAACCACATTCAGCTACAATACAGCTTATATGAAAATGGGCTTTGTGTTGCAGAAACAAATTAATCATGGTTGTTCTTTTCTCTAAAACATGCACTTATTACTCAGGAATTAATAGGAAGTCAGAGAATCCAAATACAGAGTTACAGTTGAAATCCTGGGGCTGGAATAACCCTATTTCCTCAATCCACCCAGGCCTTTGGCTCCACTAGACAATAAGGCACGCTTTGTGATGATTCAAGCCTTCCTTCCGTCACAGATTCCATCTCATGATACCTGGCTATTTTCTGAAGCCAAATTTAAAATTCAGGTTGTTGTCTCCCTCTCCATTCATCCTCAGAAATTCTGATATTACCATCTCTGGAAAAGCATGGTACAAAGAAATGTGCATATGCTTTGGAGCCAGACAGACCTGAGTTTAAATCCCCACATGACCATTTACTACATGTATGATCTTGGGGGAAAAAAAAAAAAAGGCTCTCGGGGCCTCAGTTTCCTCAATGTAAAATGCATGTATGGCCACTCACCAGAGTTTATGATGAGAATTCAGACTGCACATGCACATACACAGCACCCAACATAAGGCCTGGCACATAAAGCTCTCCCACAAATGTTAGTTTTCTACCTTTCCTCCTTCCCTACCTCCAGTACAATCTCACCTATACCAAACTCGTTATTGTATTTATCACGTTTCACCTGTGGAACATGTGCAGGGTTTATGTCTTAATGCTCTTATAGCTTAAGGACTGAGCACAGTGCCTGAAACTCAAGAAGAACTCAAAAACTATTTGATAAATTCATACACAAAGTCACACCTGCTGCAGGTTGCACAGGAATGCACAATGACAGAAGAACACGCTTTCAGGAAGCCATATCTGGGTTGAACTACTAAGGAAGTCACTCTTCAAGTAGGGTTATTAATCCAAGAATGAGCTGGAGTGGGAGGTCTATTAGCTGAAAACCTTTAACAATTTTTTTTTCTTTTTTTGAAACAGGGTCTCACTCTGCCACCCAGGCTGGAGTGCAGTGGCGTGATCATGGCTCACTGCAGCCTCGACCTCCTGGACTTAAGCGATCCTCCCGAGTAGCTAAAACTACAGACGCGTGCCACCACGCCTAGTTAATTTTTTCGTTTTTTGGAGAGACGAGATCTCATTATGTTCCCTAGGCTGGTCACTAACTCCTGGGCTCAAGCGATCCTCCCACCTAGGTCTCCCAAAGTGCTCGGATTACAGGTATGAGCCACCGCGCCCGGCCTGAAAGAATATTTCAGCTTATCTTTCAGCAGGAATGATGCAGGATATGCTGAAATATGCCTCCAACTAGCGTCCCGTTTCCTCGCCTGTCACTGTCCACCAACTGCAAGATTCCTGTTACCAGTTCCCACCTTCGGGAGCACGTACAAACGGCTGCCAGGCCGCGCTCCTCACCTTTTCTCTGGGCTTGATATATTTGTGTAGCACCCCGCACAGTTCCAGGTAGGTTCCATACCACTCGAAAGCTTTCTTTCCTCGCTGCTGGAAGAACTTCTCCCAATAGTCAATGGAGCCAAACTCCTTGGAACTTTTAGGTAAGAGGTTCATGTTGCTACTGCCGGAGCTGCGTCTTCAAGACTCCCTTACTCCCTGTGAGGTACCATCTGAGGAGCTTGACCACCACAAACAGGCTCCGGGATACCGCAGTGAGAATTCTTTCCACGGAAAAACAGTCACATTGATTTGTTCCCCCACTCCAAACCCCACGGATGACTCTTACACGACAAACGCACGCGCGAGCCACTGAATCTCACAGACGCTCGCCCTCTCCTCAGCGCCTGCTGCCCCTGCCCCGCGTGAACAGAACCTCACACTTTCTCCGAGCTAGACTTCCCAGCCCGGCAACCAGATCCGGGTGCAAGGCCTCGTGATTGGTCGGCCGGCCCATCCCATCCCAACTAGTCATTGGTCTCTGCTTTGCGTTTCTATCACCTCATTGGCTGCGATGCGTACGCCTTTCGCCGAAGGCTCCGTCGCAGGCACAAAAAAGATTTTTTTTTTACGTGAGGCCGGCCGACCAATCACGGGGCGGGGCGGGGCGGGACCGCCGGCCACAGTTGGGGCGGAAGAGGCCGGGCCTCCGTGAGAACAAGGTCACATCCGGGTTCTGTGTGAGGGCGGTTGTGCTGGGGCTACGCCCTCCCTCCAGGCGGGGCGGAGAGCGCGCGGGCTTTCCGGGTTCGGCGTCCGCCTCGTCTTGTAGCCGGCGCAATCACCCACTCTGAACGTGCGCCATACAGGGGCTAAGCATGGCAGGCGGGGAGCGCACTGGTATAGGAGGCCCCAGAAAGAAAAACCCGCACAGATGGGAGGGAAGTGAGGCAGGAAATGAGTAAAGCCAGTCCGTCGTAAAAACGCTGCACATTGTAACCATGTTAGCTTCTGCGCTTCACCCCCCGCCTTATTTTGCCCCCTCTGCACCAAAATACAGGATTCTGTTACCACAGTGTAATAACGTGAAAATTCAGGAGGAAATAGTAACAGCTAGGCATTCAGAGGTGCCTCCTCTTCCTCTTGTCCCTTCAAAGCACAATATGCAAAACGTTAGCCTTTCATTTTGATAATTGTCCTCCTTGTTATTCTGACATTATCTGTAACTTTATATGTTTGATAAACATGCTGTACTTTCAGATGCTGATGCTAATACCCTGAGGAAGTTTCTGTGAAGGGTACTGTTTTTTTTTCAGCCAGGGTCTCACTATGTCGCCCGGACTGGAGTGCATTGGTGCAATAATGGCTCACTGCGGTCTCCACCTCCCAGGGGTCAGGGGATCCTCCCACCTCAGCCTCCCAAGTAGCTAGGACTACAGGCGCATGCCGCCACACACAGCTATTATTATTTTTTTTTATAAATGGGGTTTTGCCATGTTGTCCAGGCTGGTCTAAAACTCCTGAGCTCAAGTGATGATCTCACCTCAGCCTACCAAAGTGCTGGGATGACTGGCGTGAGCCACAATGCCGGCAGGCACTATTTGAAAATGACCAAACGTGTATCATTGGGCCTTTCACACCATGATAAATTGCAGGAGGAATATACAGATTGAGGCGAGCAGATAGGCTTAGAATGGAGCATGTGTACTGTGGGCTGTTATATACCACACCAGCACAGGTAGATAGCCAGGTAGACTGTTAATTGTTACGTAGGTTAGATTGGACTTAAACGTTGGTTTAAAAGAGTGATTCTCAAACTGGCATGCATCAGAATCACCTGGAGGACTTGCTAAAACACAGAATTTTCTGAGACCCACCCACAGTTCTGAGTCATTAGTTCAGTGGATTTGTGTTTCTAACAAAAGTTCCCAAAATGCTGCTGATGTTGGTCCCGGAACCCCACTTTGAGAACCACGGTTTCAAAATACAATTAAGAGATAAGTCAAAATGGGTATGGTTCCAAATTCACAATTTTCAATGGTTAATCTAAAAGCTTTCCACAAGTAACATAAAAGAAAATCTGTTTCCATGCTTCCCTTGCTGAGTTCACATTGTTCCTCTCTACTGAAGATAAACAGGAGTCTTTGAAGTAGCTTCAGCTGCTACACCATGCAGGGTTCTGAATGGGTGAAATGTGGATTCTTTAGGAAGCACTTATTGAGAACTGAGGACATCACTTGTGTTGAATGTGCTACGCAATACCAAAGAAGCAAAACACCATAGCAGCCGGGCACCATGGCTCAAACCTGTAATCCTAGTACTTTGGGAGGCTGAGGCGGGCGGATCATTTGAGATCAGGAGTTCAAGATTAGCCTGACCAACATGGTGAAACCCTGTCTCTAATAAAAATACAAAAATTAGCTGGGCGTGGTTGTGTGAGCCCATAGTCCCAGCTACCCAGGAGGCTGAGGCAGGAGAATAGCTTGAACCTAGGAGGTGAAAGTTGCAGTGAGCTGAGAAATTGCACCACCACACTCCAGACTGGGCAACAGAGGGAGACTCCGTCTCAAAAACAAAAACAAACAAACAAAAACCATAGTAGCTGCTCTGTGCACCCCCAAAGCTTTATTCAATTCAATTCAACAAATACGTTAATTGTCTAATAAGAGCCAATCACTGTGGTAGAAGCTAAGGATGCAGTGGTAAGCATGATAATCATGTGGAAGGCACATTAAACAATTACAAAAATAATTTGTAATGGGGGTTATAAGTGCTGTGAAGGAGAACCATGCCATTCTATGATAGGATATATCTTTGTGACCTCTACTGATCTAGGGGGTGACCTAGAGAAGGCTTCTCTAAGGACAAAAATGTTATATAATCTGGCTGCTTAATATCAGCAAGACATAGGTTAAAAAAAAAAAAGGAAGAAGCAGGGTTCACCCTCTGGAACCTTTACAAGAACTTCTGGCTGCTGCTTTTCCCTCTGTCTCCATTGTTTGTTCTGTTAAGGGTATGTTACTAGAAAAGACAAATTTATTTCTATCCCAGCCCAGGCTCCAGCCCCTTATTTGATACTCTAAAAGTATGATTACTGTTTTGGCAGTATTTTTCAAACCAAGAGGGCAGGTAACTTACCTTTTTCCATCTGTGCCTGCCTCCCTTCTGTGAGCATAAAAAAGCAGTAACAACCACAACATTTTAAGCTAAAAATACTAGAGATTTTCTAAAATTGAAGGAATAACACAGAAATATTTTAGGTATATTGTAACACTAGACCCTAGCATTAATCTTTTAAAATACTTATTTGAAGCTTATTTCTCTCAATGTTTAACTATGAAATATAATTTTTAGGTATGTGTTATCATTAGTATACTTAGTTAATTTAAGCCAATTAGATGATAAAATGCTTTTATGTTTTATTAGGATCCCAAGTGATTACCATTATGATTTAAAATGCAAACTAAATTTAGATAAAGCCATTCAGTATTGTGGAGTTTTTTTTCTAAAAATATAAATCCAGACCTCTGGATATATAATTTGCAGTCAGACTTACTTAACTGAAACATACTCATAATTTTGGTAACAATATTCAATTGATTGTTGCTACGATTAATTGCAAAATAGGAAATAAAAAGCATCTCTGACAATTTGGGAGGCAGAGGATGAGAGAGGCAAAATAATGCTCCCCCAAAGATGTCTACCTCCTAATCCCCAGAACCGAAACTGTAACTGTGTCAGGTTACAAGGCAAAGGAGGGTGAAGGTTGCAGATGCAATTAAGGACGCTACTTAGCTGAAGTAGTGAGATTATCCAACTAAGCTCAGTGTAATCACAAGGGTCCCTTTTTTTTTTTTTTTTTGACAGAGTCTTACTCTCTTGTTAAGAGAGTAAGACTCTCTCACAGTCTGACAGTCTGGAGTGCAGTCTGGACTGTCTGGAGTGCAGTGGCATGATCTTGGCTCACTGCAACCTCTGCCTCCCAGGTTCAAGCAATTCTCTTGCCTCAGCATCCTGAGTAGCTGGGATTACAGACGTGTGCATGCCCAGCTAACTTTTGTATTTTTACCTCACCATGTTGGCCAGGCTGGGCCACAAGGGCCCTTTAAAGTGGAAGAGGGAGAGACAGGAGGGCTTGACCCAGTGTTTCTGGCTTTGAAGATGAAGCAAGGCAGCCATGAACCAAGGAAAGGGGTTGGCCTCTAGAAGCTGGAAAAGGAAAAGAAATGTGTTTCTTCTTCCAGAAGAAACACAGCCCTGTTGACACATTGATTTTAATTTATTGAGACTTGTCAGACTTCTGACTGACCCAGCTGTAAGAAAATAAATTTGTATTGCATATGGCACTAGTTTCTGGTTGGTAATTTGTTACGATAGTGATAGGAAACTAATACAGAGCATAAACAGGAGAGAGAGAGAGAATGTGTGGTTGAGGTTTTTGAGGAGTCTTCAATTCTTCAATTCCACATATTTAGCTGCAGGCTGTCGGGCCACAGGAAGTCAACAGAGAACCAGGGTCATGACAGAAAGAACTGATCTTAGAGATGTTCTCAGGAAAGACTGAGGTGCTTGATGACTGATTGAATAGGGGGAATAAAAGACTGAGGGACTCATAAATGGCTCCCATATTGGCCTCTGGATGACTGAGAAAATAGTCTGTAGAAAGAAAGGGGGAAGGAGAAAAGAGTTATTATTTGTACAATTGTTACTTGAAAAGAATTTAGAGGTTATCACTCCAGTAAAAACCAGAGCCAGAACTAAAAGCCAGTCTCCCCACCCTGCATGCCTATCCCATGGCTCATACCTTTCTCACTTCCTGTCAGTGGTATCCAATTGGAGTTAGTAGGTCCAAGACATTAAAATGTTTCATGAGTGGGATATAAAATTGAGTAAAGGGAATCTTTCTTTGGTATACAAGGAGTGGCTCATATAATGCTGGAAACTATTTCATATTGGAAATCATCTTAGGAAATGGGTTTGTTTTCCACATTTGAGAATTTTAAAAATGAATGTTCTCTTGTGTCTTGGGATAATGGAAGGCAAGCATAATAACATCCTAGGGTAACATTATGCCATTTTATTAGCTGAGTGTCAACACTTTTCTTGACAATATTGTTGACCTAAAAAGTGACTATCGAGCTGATACTGGATTCCTAAGATTGGGACGATCATAATAGCTACTTATTTATTTAAGACAGGATCTTACTTTGTCACCCAGGCTGGAGTACAGTGGTGCAATCACAGCTTACTGCAGCCTCGACTTCCCGGGCTCAAACAATCCTTCCACCTCAGCCTCCTGAGTAGCTGGGACTATAGATACGAGCCTCCATGACTGGCTAATTAAAAAAAAAATTTTTTTTTTGTAGAGACACAGGGTCTCTGTATGTTGCCCAGGCTGGTTTCAAACTCCTGGCTTCAAGGGATCCTCCCACCTCAGCATCCCAAAGTGCTAGGATTACAGGTGTGAGACACCATGCCCAGCCTATAATAGTATTCTTTAGTTTGTATAGCACTTGTGATTGGCCAAGAATTTTTCTCATACATTACTTTGAATTCATGGGAAGGAGGTTCAGAGCTGCAGAGTTAATTTTCACACTGGCAGAGAATCTCTTTGGGAGAATGGGCCAGCCTTATACAAGATTAATAAATTAGTATGAGCATAGATGATTACACACTGCTTTCTTATATATGTAAACACATATATATATATACCTATACATACATAATTGAGGCAAAATTCCAATTGACTAAAAATAAGTGAAAATAGTTATATATGACTGAGCGAATTCAGCCATGACTGCCTCTGGGTATCATATTTGATACCCAGGGTTTTCTTTGTGCAGTAGTTTCCCACTTTGTCACTAAGGACATCTGTTGATGGATGGGTTTCCTCATATGCATGGACTGCACGACATTAATATAGGGCATATTATACATGGCAAGTTGTTTGCCTTTAGGGACAGTAGGCAGCAACATTTTGAAAGCTGGAAGGCTGGGAAGATAAAGGAATGATGCCAAGGTTAACAGGCTGTGCCTGAATACATTTGACCCCTACATGAGGGGCCTCACAAGGCCTCCTTTTGACCATCTTTGTTTTCTACAGCCTGGATACTGGAAAAAACTACAAGGGTAAGCTATTAGATTGTTTTCTTCACAATTTTATTCTAAACTTCAGTTTCTTTGCAGGAATAGAAAAACTTGAAAAACATTCTGTTTTTCTCCTACACTCTAGCAGTTGGGTGCCTAACCCATGACCATCTCGTATATCCCATTTTTATAGAGGATCTCTGTCCTCAGCCCATAACAATATTTTTCCACCACTAAGGGAATGGATTTAAAAACAGCATTTAATAAATAAAATTCACTTGAGTACTCCACCCAGAGTATTTTTTAACTTTCAGATCCAGAGTCCTCAAAGAAACCAGAAGAACAAAATTCCCTTTAGTCCAACAAAAAAGTTATAGTTATATGTCATACTTGTCTAAAACTAAAACTGTTTGCTTGCCATGGGGCTACAACAATGACCTTTTCTAAGAAGAATCTCAAATTATGGTGCCAAAATATTTTACTGTGCTTAATCCATCTCATCTTTCAATGGTATATCTTCATCGTCACTGCTGACATACAGTAGAAAAAAAATTCCAAATATGTCAAAATTTTATCCAAGCAGCAGCTCTGATGTTTTTAATGTTTAAATTTTTAAAAAAAATGTTAAACAGTTTGTCATGTCAGCTCTGGTGTTTGAAGACTCAGAAACATTCTCAGAGAATATGGTATATTTCTGAAGACAGCTGACAGAAGAAGGAACCCTTAGCTAGAAACGATATAGCACAGAAGTAAGCAAGCGATTTGGAATCAGAATGATCTAGACATGAGCCACCATGCTTGGCTGATTTGTTTTAAATAGCATTTTTCAAACTGAGATATATGTCACATGAAATTCACCATTCAAAAGTGTGCACTGAGCAGGCATGGTGACTCACACCTGTAATCTCAGAACTTTAGGAGGTTGAGGCAGGAGGATCACTTGAGGCCAAGAGTTCAAGACTAGCCTGGGCAACATAGGGAGACCCTTGTCTCTACAAAACAATTTAAAAATTAGCAGGGCATGATGGTGTATGTATATGATCCCAGCTACTTGGGAGGCTGAGGTGGGAGTGATTACTTGAGCCTGGGGCTGGCGAGGTGTGGAGTGGAAGTGGGTCAAGACTGCAATGAACTATGACTGCACCACTGCACTCCAGCCTGGGTGACAGAGTGAGACCCTGTCTCAAAAAAAGTATACATTTCCATGATTTTTAGTACATTCACAATGCTGTGCAACCATTACTACTGTGTAATTCCAGAACATTTCCATCATCCCTACCTGTTAGCAATTAGTCCTATTTTCCTCTTCTCCCCCTTGAAAGCACTTACCTATCTTCTGTCTTTAATAGATGTGCCCATTCTGGATGTTTCACATAAACAGAATTATATATTACGTGGTCTTTTGTGTCTGACTTCTTCCACTTACTATAATGTTTTCAAGGTTCATCTTTGTCATAGCATATAACAGTACTTTATTCCATTTTATGATAGATAATACTCCATTGTGTAAATAAATGTGCCATATCTATTTATCAATAGAGGGACTTTGGGTTGTTTCCACTTTTGTGGCTATTATGAATAATGCTTCTATGAACATTAATGTACAAGAATTTGTAATGAAAAACGTGTTTTTAGTTATTTAGAATATATAGGAGTAGAATTGCTGGATCACATGGTAATTTTATGTTTAACTTTTTGAGAAACACAATGATCATTTAAAAGTATAAATCTGTCCATGTCACTCTCCAGTGGCTTCCCAATGCATTGAGAATGAAATCTAGAATTTTAGTATACCCTTACATGATCCAATCTCGTCTTCTATCATTCTCCTTGTTCACCAAGCTCCAGACACACTGACTTGCCCCTTCCTTCTCAAAAATGCCAATTTCCTCGGTGTTGGGAAAACTAGATATCTTATCTGTATGCAAAAGGATTAAGTTGGACCCTTATCCTGCACCATATACAAAAACTAACTAAAAATGGATAACACTGTAAAACTTCTAGAGGAAAACTTAGGGGGAAAGCTTCAAAACTCTAGATTTGGCAGTGATTTTTTTGGCTATGACACCAAAAGCATAGGTAACAAAAGCAAAAATAGACAAATGGGACTACATTAAACTTAAAATCTCCTATGCATCAAAGGAAACAATCAGCAGAGTGAAAAGGCAACCCATGGGATGGAAGAAAATACATACAAATCACATATCTGATAAGTTGTTAATATCTGAAATATACAAACAGCAACAACAGCAGCAAATTTTTAAAAAGGGCAAAGGACTTGACATTTCTCCAGAGAAGATATACAAATGGCCAACAGCATATGAAAAAGTGTTCAACATCACTAATCATCAAAGAAATGCAAATTTTAAAAAATGCGATATCATCTCACGCCCATTATGATGGCCATCAAAGAAAACCCAGAAAATAAGCATTGAGGATGTGGAGAAACTGGAACCCTTGTGAACTATTGGTAGGAATGTAAAATAGTGCAATCACTGTGAAAGAGTTTGGAAGTTCCTCAAACATTCAAAAGAGAATTACAACCTAATCTAGCAAACTCACCACTAGATATATATTCAAAGTAATTTAAGGCAGACTCTTGAACAGATATTTGCATACCCACGTTCATTGCAGCATTATTCACAATAGCCAAGAGTTGGAAGCAACCTAAATGTCCACTGATGGATGAATGGATAAACAATGTGGTGGAATATATTCTGCCTAAAAAAGAGAAAAGTCTTGTCATGTAATACAATATGGGTAAACCTTGAGGACATTATGCTAAGTGACACAAGCCAGTCACAGAAAAGATAAATACTGAATGATTCCACTCACATGAGTTATCTAAAGTAGTCAAATGATAAAAGCAGAAAGTAGAATTATGGCTGCCAAGGGCTCAGGGACCAGGAATGAGGTGGTTTTTCAACAGGTATAGATTTCAGTTTTGTAAGATGAGGAAGTTCTAGACATCTTTTGCACAACAATTTGAATGTAGTTAACACCACCAAACTGTACACTTAAAAATAGTTAAGATGGTCAATTTTTTTTTTTTTTTTTTTTGAGATGGAGTCTCACTCTGTCGCCCAGGCTAGAGTACGGTGGCACAATCTTGGCTCACTGCAACCTCCACCTCCTGGGTTCAAGCAGTTCTCATGCCTCAGCCTTCCAAGTAGCTGGGATTAAAGGGGTGTGCCACCACGCCCAGCTAATTTTTTGTATAGTTTTGGTAGAGACAGGGTTTCACCACATTGGCCAGGTCTGGAACTCCTGGCTTCGAGTGATCATCTCTCCTCTGCCTCCCAAAGTGCTGAGATTACAGGTGTGCACCACTGAGCCCAGCTTAAGATGGTAAGTTGTGATGTTTTTTACCACACTTTAAAAAATAATACATTTTTTTAAATGCCAAACTCTTTCCTGCCTAACAGCCTTTGCTCTTGCTGTCCTTTCTGCCTGGGACACTCCTATTTTTTCTTTTCATACTTCTAGTTTCAGGTTAAATGTTACTGCATCAGAGATATCTCCCTTGATAATCCCATTCTTTTAAATAGGCCCCCCATGAGTCTCAGTCTCAACAACTTGTTTGTTCTTTTTCAAAGACTTATCACAATTTGTAATTATAAAATTTATATATTTGCATCTGTCTTTCCTACTAGAATATAAAGTCTATCAAGACAGCAACTATGTCTGTATTTTATTCTTTACCACTATTATTATCATTATTATTATTATTGAGATAGGCTCTCAGTCGATCAGCCAGGTTGGAGTACAGTGTTGTGGTGTCAGCTCACTTGTAGCCTTGATCTCCCAGGCTCCAGTGATCCTTCCACCACAGCCTTCCAAGTACGCAGGACTGCAGGTCCATGCCTGGCTAATTTTTTTTTTTGGTAAAGGTGGGGTTTCACCATGTTGCCCATGCTGGTCTCAAACTCTTGGGCTCAAGCGATCTGCCCACCTCAGCCTCTCAAAGTGCTAGGATTACAGGTGTGAGCCATCGTGCCTGGCCTGTGTCTGAATTTTAAACCACACACCTACCTTGGTAATGGATACACAATAGGTATCTAATATATTTTTCTGAATGAACAAATGAGTCTATGTAAACTGGGAAGAATAATATCTAGCTCATGGAGTCGCTGACAGTCAGGTGCAGTAACATGTGTAGCTCAAGGCCTCCCTCATGGTAAGAACTCAACCATTTTTTTCAGGGAAGGATATGTTGATTGTACCAGATGATTTTTAAATGACAATCCAACTCCAAGGTTCTCAGGAATGGTGCAAGGGCACTGGGCAAGGCAGGGCTGTATGCAGACTAACAAGCAGAACACCTGCATTCTAGTCAAGAAGTGCAACCCTGCCAACAAGGAAGATCTTTCATGCCTGGTCCCTACAGTCATTGTTCTTTGCTCAGAACTTCCCAGTATTCTCAAAGTTCTCCACACCTTGTGGAAAAAGATGAAATACTTAAAGTAGGAGTTCTAAACCTAGGGAACCTTGAGGAACCATGGAGAGAATTCAGAAGGTCTGTGAACTTGGATGGGGAACAGAAGACATCTTTATTTCCATTCATCTCTAACAGAAAGTCAGCATTTCTTTTATTATAAATGTTGCCCCCTTCAAAAAAATCAAAACCCTCAGTAGTACTAGCTGTACCTGTGATTTTGTTACCAATACAAATCACTAAGACTGTTCTACATTACAATCATAACTTGAAATATTGTTTATGCTCATTACTAATTCAAAATTATGACAAACATTAGGCCTGTCATTAGATTTTGTTACTTAATAAGTTAAAAAGCATAGATATGAATATTTCACAACTTTTACCTTTAAAATGTGTGATAACATTATTTTAATATCACAGGGTTACTCTGTAATTCTGTGTATTTTACTTTGATATATCTGGAAACATTCTAAGTGGTCCATTGACTTCACCAGATGGCCAAAAGGGTTCTTGGTACATTTATGTGTTAATGATGCACAGAGCCTATTATGAGAAAAACTTGGGACTATAATGACCCCTCCCCACTCCCCACTCAAATTAGGAAGGTGCTGAGATACCAAAGAATGACTCAGACAAGTCCAGCTTGACAAGTAGATGAGTTTATTAGGACTTATATGCAGATCACTCCTGGATGGCCGCAGGAGAGCTCTAGAGATCTACAACTACCACTTATCTTTAAGCTCCTTCTAAGCTAATTTTCTGGTGCTTTGCCTACTGCATTTGAGCGATGAGACTTTTTCTTGGTAGGTTCTCAGGGATACCTGCTCTTTAGCTGGGCACCATAGCTGTTGACTCACCACCTAGGCTTCAGGGTTCAGACAGTAGACATACACCCTTAAATAACCTGAAAACTTGGCCGGGCACAGTGGCTCATGCTTGTAATCCCAGCACTTTGGGAGGCCAAGGCACGCAGATCACTTGAGATCAGGAGTTTGAGACCAGCCAGGCCAACATAGTGAAACCCCATCTCTACTTCAAATACAAAAATTAGCTGGGTATGATGGCTCATGCCTGTAGTCCCAGCTACTTGGGAGGCTGAGGCAACAGAATCGCTTGAATCTGCGAGGCAGAGGTTGCAGTGAGCCAAGATCATGCACTCCAGCCTGGGCAAAAGAGCAAGACTCCAACTCAAAAACAAAAACAACAAAATATCTGAGGACCCCTCACATTACACAAGTCCTGTCACACAATAGAAGTTCCATGAATGATTCTTCATGATCTTAAGAGTTTATATTCCCATACTTTGGGTTCTACCTTGACTCTGTAATTATGTAAAGAACAAAGCAGAAAGGCCAGTTTGGCTCTTAGGAAAAACTTGACTATGCTTTTTAAAAAGTCTTGTTATCAAAAGGCTTATTGTTTCTCTTCAATTTTTCATCATCTGAAGAAAGTCTGAAATGTATCTATTTAAGGTATTTTGCTGACTCATTCCATTCCTTCTAAATAACTGCTGATATACTACTTGAAACTATAGCACCTAAGGCAAGGAACTATAATGGAGCCCTCGTCATTTGTGATGTCATTTTAACTTAGTGAAGTATAAGTATGACTCTGAGACCAACTTTTCATGGGTTTTGTTTTAATATTTCAAATGAATGTCAGCAGAGGATGTAGAATCTCCTTTGCTTATAAAAGGGTAAAAATTGGAAACAAAAACATTCTCAACTCTAATAAAGGGAAACTGCAATGCCAAATACTCAAACTAATGCTGCATTATTTTGTACTCAATATTTTATATTCAGTATTTAATACTGAATAAATATCTAAACGTACTAGGCATGCTAAAAGACAGTCATATGATTAAAAGCCGAGAAAAAATAGACAATAGAAAATAACCCACAGGTAATCCGGGTATTAGATTAGCAAACAAAGACTTTGACTAAAGTGTTCAAGAATATAGACAAAAAGATATAGAAGTTCACCAGAGAATTAGAATATATTTTTTAACATAAATTATGGAACCAAAAAAATGTACGATAACTGAAATTAAGAGAAGCCAGGAAAATCAAGGGCATATGGCAGCAGCAACCACTGAGCAGATGGGGAAATGTCGCTATGCACATGGATGCTGACGCTGACTCAGCACATGCTTCAGCTGCATCTCTGGAGTCCTGTGTCAGGCTGGAGCCCTGAAATCCAATGCAGACTCAAAAAACTTCTGCACCCATTTAAAAAAGGAAAACTTTAAAAATGTATACTCTGACATTTATGTTCAAGAGTATCCTCCTAGTACTATATTGCAGTAAACAGGTACCAAAACATAAAGTTCTCTATCAAGAGCAATTCTTCAAGAAGCACATGCCTGTAGTCCCAGCTGCTCAGCAGAATGAGATGGGAGGATGCCTTGAGCCCAGGGATATGAGGCTACAGTGAGCCATGATCACACCACTGAACTCCAGCCTGGGTAACAAAGTGAGATCCAGTCCCCTCTCCAAAAAAAAAAAATTGTCAAAATGATTCTAAACCCAAGTACATTTTAAAATTTCCTATCATGACATTTGTTTATAAAGGATTAGGGAAAGAAATGATGGCACAGCAACTGCCAAAAAGCTTTCTTTAAAATGATTGCATAAGGGTGGCTGATACGGTTTGGCTCTGGGTCCCATCCAAATCCCATGTTGAACTGTAATGCCCAATGTTGGGGGAGAGACCGAGTGGAAGGTGACTGAATCACGGGGGCAGATTTTCCCCTTGCTGTTCTCATGACAGTGGGTTCTCACGGGATCTGATGGTTTAAAAGCGTGTGGACTCCCCAGCTTCACTCTTTTTCTCCTGAAGACATGCTTGCTTTCCCTTTGCGCTTCTGCCATGATTGTAAGTTTCCTGAGGCCTCCCCAGCCATGCTTTCTATACAGCCTGTGGAACCTGAGCCAATTAAACCTCTTTTCTATATAAATTACCCAGTCTCAGGTAGTTCTTTATAGCAATGTGAGAACAGACTAATACAGTGGCTATCACTGGGGCTGCGGCCAGACAGATTTCCTACAGTTAATTTTATAATCCATGTTTCAGACTTGGACCTACCTAACATTAAAACATACATGTTATAACCAGTATTATGAATTCAGAGTCACAGAAAAGATGGTAGGGAGTTTTTCGGTTAAATAATTCCCTTTAAAAGAGGGGAGGGTTTGGTCTTAACACAAAATAACAACAAACCCAGAGCCAGAAGGAAAACTGCTTTGCTATTATTATTATTTCTTTTCTTTTTTCTTTCTTTTCACATGTTTGAGGCAAGAAAACAAGGTGGCTCAGCTCACGGCAGTCCTGATAATGATCCCTGAGGGTTGATCGCAGCCTCCAGCCTTGGCTGAGGAGAAAGGGAGTGGCTTACTATTAATGATAAAAAATAGACATGTGATCTACCTCAGCATAGGGAAACTTGGATAGGTGACTTGGCAAGCCATGGATGATATTTAGAAAGTATTGTCCAGTTAACTTTTAAAAATAATCATTTTGCTTATTTATACTTTATGAGTAAAACACAAAGAGAAACTGTCTCCTGAAAATTGATCATGAAATTAAAATGTAACTTCAAGTATACTGATGAGGTAGAATAATTGCATGAAATTCTGAGATATTTAAAGACAATAATAATGACTGATGAGGTTGAAAGTAATCAAACATCCTCTCCTTTCATTTCTCCATTTTATTTTTGTCACAAATTTTCATTGCTCATATTCTTATTTCCCCTTCTATTGTCTTGAAATCAATGTCAACAGGCCAAACTCTTGCTAACCAATCTATAATAATAAACAGCCCAGAGGAGAGAAGCAAAGCTATAAAAATGAGGAAATTAAATATTATCTTATCTATAAGGCAAATAAATAATATGCAAATATTATTTTACTAAGAGCTTATGATATTCTTGGAAGACAATAACGAGGCAGAGATTATTTCCCGTGTTTTGCTGCCTGGGAAATGAAGCCAGTATTGAAAAGGTGACTTGGTAAAGGTCATTAAGCAAGCAAAGTACTTCTGAGATTCCTATGCCCTGGGAAAGCTGAAATACTCTCTTGCTTTGACTTCCTTGTTTTCTTTTTTTCTCTTGTCTTTTCCTCTCATTCAAAAGCAAACTTTAAAAAATTAGAATCAAGTCAATAATATTTAGTGTGTGCTTGTTCTATACAAAGTATCATGGAGGACAAAAAGGAATCTAAGACAGTCCTTGATTTAAAGGAGCAGTTAAAAATCACTATTCTAGCGTGGATTCTCACAGCTGCTCAGCCATCCTTTTGTTTACCATGTACTATGCATATTTATCTGCTAAGATAACTGTTCCAAAACTCCTTTTTCTTAAAGCTCCCAACTTCAACACTGCTCCTATGACTCTTAACCTTGCTTGCCTTTTTTACTGAATATTCTGAAGCTACCTTAGGAGTTTTCTTCTCTCTTTTCAAAATCTCTTTTACCTCCTTCCCTCTTTCCCCCAAGAAAGGATCCTCTCATCATCTTGGTAGAACTCATCTTCTATAGTGTGAAACTCTGATTGTCCCACATTTGCAGGGGTATCACCACACCATTATTTTTTCTTTGATTTGCATTTCAATCCTACTCTCCCACTTGCCGCCTCTTCTCCATTAGTAAATATAAGTTGGTTATTTCTGATGATAGCTGCCCCCACTACCACTTCAAGCTGCAATGTACTGTGTCTTTTCCCTTACAATTAAATTTCTTCCAAAAGGAATCTGCAACCTGTAATTCCACTAATAATTAAACTTTTATACTATGGCTTTTGCTTCCCTAATGTTACTGAAATACTTCGTGAAGATAAATAAAATAAAATAAAAGCATGTGAGTCAATAAATCTAATGGCTTTTTCTAGTCTTTGTTCTCAGCCTTCCCGGTTTCTCTGAAGTTTTTGATGCAATGACTACTCTTTCCTCATCTTCTTTTGTACCGCCTTATCTTCACTGTTTTTCTCTCTACCACTCTCACCATTTCCCACTGACTGCTCTTCATCTTCCCACCGCTAAATACAGACATTCCCCCAGTTTTTGCCTTTTTCCTTATATATACTCTTTCTTAGATTCCTCTTCATAGAGATGATAACTGAAGCTGAGGATTCTCATCCTCTGAGAATTCCAACAATCTCTCCAAAAAAAGTACATATAAAGAAAAGGGCAGTATATTCTCACTTAAGTGGGAACTAAGCTATGGGTAAGCAAAGGCATACAGAGTGGTATAATAGACATTGGAGACTCAGAAGCAGGGAGGGTGGAAGGGAAGAGAGGAATAAAAAACTACATATTGGATACGATGTATACTACTCTAGTGATAGGTACATTAAAATCTGAGACTTCGCCACTATGTAATTCATCCACCTAACGGAAAAACCACTTGTATCCCAAAAGCTATTGAAATATATATAAGTGATATACAGTTTTCCATATATACGTATTATTATATATACATATATGTATTATATATAATTAAAAAATAAAAGGCAGACATTTAAAAATGTTTTCAATTGATACATAATTTTACATATTTATGGGGCACAGTGTGATGTTTTGATATATGTATACATTGTGTAAAAATCAACAAATCAAATCAGGATATTAGCATATCCATCACCTCATTTATCATTTCTTTTTTTTTTTTTTGAGATGGAGTCTCACTGTGTCGCTCAGGCTGGAGTGCAATGGTGTGATCTCAGCTCACTGCAACCTCAGCCTCCAGGTTCAAGTGATTATCATGCCTCAGCCTCCCGAGTAGCTGAGATTACAGGTACGCACCGCCACTACTAATTTTTATATTTTTAGTAGAGACAGGGTTCCACTGTGTTTGCGAGACTGGTCTTGAACTCCTGACCTCAAGTGATTCACCTGGCTCAGCCTCCCAAAGTGCTGGGATTACAGGTGTGAGCCACCACACCCAGCCACATTTATCATTTCTTTGTGGTGAAAACATTTAAAATCCTCTCTTCTAGCTTTTTTGAAATATACTATATTGTTAACCATTGTCACCCTACTGTGAATAGAACACCAGAATTTACTCCTTCTAACTGTCACTTTGTATTTGTTGACTGATTCTTCCCTATGCCCCCGTTCCCTTTCCCCTCCCCAGCCTCTGGTAACCACTATTCTATTCTCTACTTTTGTGAGATAAACTTTTTTAGATTGATTATGTGATTGAAAGCATGTTTGTCTTTCTGTGTCTGGCTTATTTCACTTAGCATAGTGTCTTCCAGGTTCATCTCTGTTGCCAGATATCCACTACTGGTTATATAGCCAAATGAAATGAAATCAGTATGTGAAAGAGACTTCTGTGCTCCCATGTTTATTGCAGCATTACTCACAAGCAGCATTATTTATAACAACGTATAGAAGCAACCTAAGTGTCCATCAACAGATGAATGGATAAAGAAAATGTGGTACTTACACACAAAAAAATACTATTCAGCCTGTGAGGAAGAGAAGAGCTCCAGTTCCTTCAGGACCCTCCTGAGGAGGCACCACAGCAGCTTCAGGAGGACTTGGGGCACTGTCCTGGGGAAGAAACAGCTCCTGTCTGTGGGCACAGCTGCTAAGGAGGAAATTTTGGTGTGGATTCTCTGAGGCATTTTTCCTACCTCGACCACACATTGCTGCAATGACATGATTTCATGAATTTTTAAGGCTGAATAGCATTCCATTGTGTGTATATACTGCATTTTCTTTATCCCTTCATCTCTTCATGGACAGAATCTTGCCTCAAGAATATGAGAATGTTGTGGAGTCATGATAAGTAAGTGACAATGAGGAAGGGGCCTGATGTGGGGAAGGGCCTCAGGTGAAGAACAATGAACAATTGTTCTAAGAGATGACCTCTGCATGCAGCCCCCTCTAGGACAACCCTATAAAACTTACCTCCAGCCGCTGCCATTTTACAGACAGCCCCTTCTCTGCTGTGCTGCCCGTTGTAATCTTGCAATGTATTTTCATACTTTCTCTAATAAATCTGCCTTTCTTTACCTACAACTATCTTGGTAAATTCCTTTACCACCTGCAACACCAGCCCAGCCCCATATAGTCACCCTTGTGATGCTTTGGTGGCCCATACAGGGACGGTTCAGACACCTGTTTCCCTCTCTCTCCCTTTCCTGTCCTCCAACTCCAACCCATTGGTGACAGCATCCAAGCCTAGAGACGGCTGAAGGTCCCTGGCTGGGGCCACTCTCAGCAGATCAAAAGGTCCCCATAAAAGGATGTCTGACCACCACTGCCTGATCAGGTAAGAGTTCAGAGTCTGCTCTCCTTTCCTGTCTTCCAGCAGACAAACTAGCATCCCTCTGGCAATTGATGGTAACTGGCCAGGGCCACTCCTTGGTGTGGCCTGAAGACCAGAGGGTGAACAACTTTGGCTGCCTTACCCAGGAGGGAGGAAGACTCTCTCCTATACTTTCTGGTGCCCCCAGTCCCTTTGTGTGGCACAATTGGCACACGTTTTGAGGAACTCAGACCCCCTCTTTCTCACTCTACATTCTCCCATGAAGACAGCCAGACATCCTGCTCTGGATGTTCCAAAATCAGGTGATCTCAAGTGGCCTCAGAGCAGTGAGTGTCCCCATTCCTGTCCCTTCTCTCTTTGGGCTGGCAGTAGGCTGTCTTTTTCTCTTTACCCTTTTTCCTCATACCTGGGCTGATCACCCAAGATAAGGCACCAGTGCTAAGAGGTCCTTTCCAATGGGTGGGACGCCCCTTTAGAAAGTGTACTCGTGTCCCTCTGCAATGTGAGCAAAACCCTCTTCCTCAGCAGAATGCCCCTAAAGAAAGTGTAGTTCATGTCCCCAGCAGACATTACTCCCCAGTGGCTCATCATTTTCTAGTCCCAGTATGGGATAAATCCCGTCTATTTCTTCACACTCACTTCTGTTTACATCCTAAAACATCAAGACAAATTTTACTCTCAGACTCTAAAAAACACCTAATTTTCTTTTTTTTTTTTTTTCAGGTTTCATCTTTTTAATAAGCTCTCTGAAGGACATCCTAAGCACTATATAAGACAAAACAGAATATTTTTTCTTCTGGTATTAAAAAAAAAACATTTACAAACATTTTAAAGCAACTCTTCTATATAATCAGTTTGGTGATCTGAATTAGAGAACACCCCAAGATAATCACGTTCTTGATGCAGATTTCTTATAGGTACATTTGTAAATTGCTGCCTAAACACAATAAACACTGTGTATAGGTTTTTTAAATGTCCCTGGATACACACTAATTTCTAAAAACCAGCCTGGCCAAATGCTAGAACCAATTATTGCTAGATCCAATAATCCTGAGAGCTCAAACTAAAAAACTTGTGAAAAGAAAAATACTCAGACTCTACAAATGTTTCATAATTTTTCTTTAAACAAAAGGAAAAATAAATTTAAAAGATGAAGCTGTCTAAAAGATCTTTAGCTAGCTACCTTGGGAGCTCAATTTAAAAACAAGAAGTTGGCCAGGTGCAGTGGCTCACACCTATAATCCCAACACTTTGGGAGGCCAAGGTGGGTGGATCGCCTGAGATTAGGAGTTTGAGACCAGCCTGGCCAACATAGTGAAATCCCATCATTTCTAAAAGGTGATGAAGGTGATGAACCAAAACCCCTGGACCACTGAGTCTCCTTCACAGCGACCACCTCAGAGATAGGCCTGAAGCTGCTAAAGTGGTCTTCCAGCACCTGCTCATCGGTGTTAAAGTTGAGCTCTCCCACAAAAAGCTTTCCTTCTTCAGAGAATATGGCAGCAAGTTCAAGTCCTGGAAATTAAAACTTTAAAAAGCCGGAGAGACAGCAAGCTCAGAGGTGCAGAGAAAATAGGGCACATCTAATTTTCTTGTGTAATATCTTGATAGCATGGCCCCTATGCAGGAAATCCTCAAATTAGTCTCCTCAGTCTCTTAGAACTGACAGCAAAATAAAAAGGACAGGACTAAGGAGAAAGAAAAGCACAGAAAACACAAGGATAGAAGGCAGACTTAACTGCTGGCTGCTTTATGAGACCCCAGCCCTGTCTAGGTCGCCCTCAGAATATCCTCCAGTTAACTGCCATTAGTGCAGAAGGCCAGGCCACTGGAAGGCAAACTGCGCCAGTGGGATAAATGGGGAAAAGCCTCACACAGTTTGCCCCCTCTGCCACAAGCCTGGCCACTGGAAATGGGACTGCCCTGAGGGCTGAAGGGGCCCCAGGACAGAATCCCATCAGACACCCCTGATGGCCTTCTGCTTGGGTAGGGGTCCCTGTCTCAGCTGGCTTCCAAATCAAACACTATTACCAACAAAACAAAGCCACGGGAAACTCTGGAGGCAGCAAGTAAAATTATAAATAATTTCCCCTTTGAGTTCAAGAGTTGCCTATCATGGAGATGCCTCCTCTACCCCGTTCTGAAAATAACCTTTTGCTTATATGGTAAAAACCTGGAAAATTACTATCTGGATGTTAACAGCCTTTTAGATTGAGTCACTATTGGAACTGGGTAGACCAATAAAAGAAAAAGGTTAAATTAAAAGAAGGATGCATAATAAAAACATGGCTAGTCTCAGAAAATTATCTTTAGTAGTTAAAATCCTTTACAAGCTTGAAAATGCCCGAAACTCCTTCTGGAAAAAACAGCAGTCACCTTGTGCTGTAGATCAGTGGCTAAGGCTTTGCCCTCTCACAATGGTGGCCTGCGTTCAATTCTTACCTTTCAAAGTGAGTACTTTGTGATTTATTACTTGTGGTATTTTTTGCCATTTATTGATTCTTTTCCCCCTCTATGAACAGCTTCTGATTTCCTGTCTTGAAATTTTATTTTATCTGATTTACCTTTGGGGCAATTCTAGATCTTGTGAATCACTGACCAGCTCTTTGGAGACAGCTCATGTGTCTCTGTTTAAGTCATCCCCCTAGTTAAGGCTTATTGATATCATGGACTAAATTACTGTTAGTAAAAGATTCAAAAGCCAGAAATACTAGTCATTTGTTTGTACTGACTAAAATCTGGTAATAAAATATTTTTTAAAGATTATTCTTTAAAAAGCTCTGTAGTTAGAAATCAACTTTAAGCTTATATTTGGGCTGTATGTGTACAGACATTAGTTTTTAAAGCCTCTGCTTTCTCTCTTAAAACTTCTCAGTTTATGGAATTTTGTCTTAATTCTCCATTTCTGTCTGTGTATTTTATATCTGCTGTGTGTATGATGTTTATATAAAGAGTTCTAACTGGCTTAAAGAAAAATAAGCACTTGAACGTATTGTCAGAAAAATACTTTAATGTCTTTTAGGTCACATGACTCTAATAATCTTTTAAAAAGACAGTTTAAAGATTATTGGTACAGTAAAAGATGTCTTCAAAGTTTACACATTTAAACTAAATTAGGCAGATACTGTTTGCCAGATGCTTTAAGGCTATAAACTGTTTCTATGACTTTTAATAATTGACTTGTTCATTTTATAGCTGTTAGAGTCCAGGTAAGGCCTGAAGACATGGAGTTAGCCTGATCCCATGGCTAGGCTGGGAAGAGTCAGACATTATCTTCAGCTCTGTCCTTGTCCTGAGCTCTGCAATCTTATATATGGTTAAAATTACTCATCAGGTTTTTCACCAAAAATAAAAGTTTCTGAGTTAATATTGTAACATGTACTTGAGACTACTGGAGAAACAGTTTACATGCAAGGTGTAGAAGGAAAGCAGAATGTGTTTTTGGTGAGAGGTTATAAGAAGGCATGGAAATGTGGCTTTTGTTAAAGGGAATGTAATTTTTTCTTGCTCAGAGGATTTTAAGGATTGGCCTAATCTACATGAGTAATGGGATAAAACTGAAGGTTTAAGCAAGTAAAAAAGTAAGTTGTGTAAGGCTGATCTTGTAAAAAGTTCTGTGGATATAAAAAAGCTGGCTAAGATTTGAAGAGGACTGTTTAGTTTCCCCATAGATTGAACACTGAAATAAAAGCACACTAACGCAGGTCCAGCATCTGGGCCGTATGTCTGAATAATAGTTTTCTTAGGTAATTAATCTGCTGTTTAACAGAAAACGATAAAGGGTTATGAGAGGCTTTATGGAAATCTTACCTTATGGTCAAGCTAATAAAGATTGGATGGATTTATTTATATGATTTTATTACGAATTGGATTTAACATTAATAGAAACGAGTACAAAGGTGCAATTTGACTTTCTCTTTTAAACAAGATTTTCACGTAATATAAACAAATAATGAAATAATTTTGTTTACCTTTTAAATGACAGAAAAAGGAGGGAAATAAAAGGAGACAGATTCAACTGTCCTCATGCTGTCTTTATTGCAGTCTGTTTTGAAAATTGAGTCTCCCCTCTACCAGCAAGTAAAGATTTTTGCCTTTTAAAAATTTTGGACTTATCATTTTGGCCAAATGACTTACATTGACTCTGTACCAATCTCCTTCTCTAAGCAACTCTCCTCCAATTCCTGTCAGGTAATGGGAAGAGGTGGCACCCTCTCCCTCCAAAAGAAAAGTCCATACCCCTTTATACTACTTAAGGGATCAATTATCATTTTCCCTCCATGCCCTGGTAACATCTAAATACCCCACACCTCTTTGGGGAAAAAACATACTTTCCAAGATGGGTCCCTGCTTAATATTTACTCAACCTCTGAATTCATCTTTCCCTCTGATAGCCCCATTTCTCCTGAGAAAGCTACCTAAATCTTTACCAAACAACTTCAACCTAAATAGTCCTATCTCAGGCATTTAAAATAGCCCATACTTATTCAGACAAGCCCTAGCAAGAAAGCTAACTGAATAATCTCTTGATGGAACAACTTCTACAATACGTAAATAACCTCCTCATTTGCTTCCCTTCCAAAGAACTCACACAGCAACATGCAGTCTAAACCATAAATTCCTAACAAAAGGAAAATAACTTTTGCCTAATTCAAAGGTTTTTAATGGTTACATATAAAATAAGATAAAAGGAACCAGGAAACAAAACATAAAGTTACAAAGGTAAAGAGGTATTTTTAGTAATGAAGGTTATAAAGATTTTACATGAGAAAGGATTTTGTATGGTAAATTCTTGTCCTAAAGTAAAATGACTGCTTGTTTAAGAAAGAGGGATGCTTAGGACAAGTCAGAATGTCTGGGCACATTGTAGATGGTCTGTGTAAATCATGAGAAAATTCGTGAAAGGAAATTCATAAATGGAACGTTGTATGTAATTAAGATATAATAGTCTCTCTAAAATTGGTTCCCTATGCTGTGTCTAACTAAATTTAAGTATTTTTTTCATCAAGTTTAAATTCCAGGTTATTTAAATGGGCTTCTAATATGGAAAAACAGTTATACTACAAAAGGGGGTTTTTTTGCCTTTTTGGTAACTGGCTCAAGAAACAAAATTTTGTCTTTTAGAATTCAGTAGTTTCATCTTCAAATGGTGCTATCAACAGGATATCAGTCTCTCCTCAATGATGCCTGCTACCTTTAGGAGTCTCCCATTCAGTTGGAGGCCAGTTTCGCCTAGACATGCTCCCCCTCTCCGACGAATGCCTTCCTCCAGCATGATCCAATATCCCAGGTCCCACAACCCAGGACAATGACTCACAGGGTCTCCTGACAGACCAACAACCATATGTAGGGTCAACTCTATGCCCCCGGTTAACAGGAAGCAGTTGGAACATGAGACCTCTACCCCAATGCCAAAGATTTGTCATTGCTATTCTGTCATAGGGGAATGTAGATTCCTGATAAGTAAGCAACAATGAGGAAGGCGCCTCAGGTGGGGAAAAGCCCCAGGTAGGGAAGAATAATAAACAATTGTTCTGAGCGATGACTTCATTCCACACAATGGCCTTATTCTGCACATAGCCCCATGCAGTACAACCCTATAAAACTTCCCTTCCACCCCTGCCTCTTTGCAGAGAGCCCCTTCTCTGCTGTGCTGCCCACTGCAATTTTGCAACAAATTTTCATACTTTCTTGAATAAATCTCCTTTTCTTTACCTACAACTGTCTTGGTAAATTCCTCTACTACCTGTGACACCAACCCCAGAAAGTCCCATCTGTGAGAAACATATCCTCTGTGGTCCAGAAGATATGCTGCCTGCCCCAAGCAGTGGGTCAAAACCATCTGGCCACATAACAGAGTACATGCTAGGGAACAATTCATTGAAACTTCCAATGAAGATCGGGTAGGGGATTTTCCAAGTGACAGGTCAGAGAAGGAGGCCTCATCTGTGGTCAAAAGCAAATGAAAATCTTTCTGTTGAGAACAATACTGAAGCAGTTTCCTTGTTGCAGGGCATTGGAGAAAGCCCCATGGAAGACCAAGGCAGCCTCAAGAACATGGAATACAAGTCTCCTCTCGACATCATTTATGAAGGCAGCTATAAAGATGAAGACTCTTCAGCTGCTCCTGAAGTTCTCAACATAACATCTGGCAAATCAATGGATGAGGAAGAAGATGGTTCCCATATGTCAACTTCACGTAATCTTGAGTGGATTCTGGAAAATCTCAGCAGCGATGAGGATGACTCTTCAGCTTCCCATAAGGACCATGTACACAATGACCTCATTCTGCATGTTCTGTAGATCTGAAAAGAAGATGCTGGCAATATATCAACTTCAGGGTAAAGTAAGTGGATTCTGAAGAGGATAAGTGATGAGAAGGACTCTCCAGCTCCCTGACCACCTTCACATCACCAGCACCCTCTTCAGGGTGCAACATCTATACCAAGGTCCCTAAGCAGACACCAGAGTGAGGGAAAGATGGAGCTCCTTACAGCTAGAAAGTTTTTTCTCATCCTGATAACTCTCATTTGCATCATATGGGTCCCATTAGCACAGCTATGTCCAAATGGGCCACTCTTCTGTTACACAGAATAATTTGCTCATTACCTTGGAACTCCAAGTATAGATGTTTTCCTCCTTGCTGTCTACTGTAAAAGTGTCAATCAACAGCAGGCTCCAGTCTCACTGGACTTGTGGTCTGCTTTATTCATAGGATCACAGAGGTCAACTATAGAACAGAAAACTACATAGCGTTTAGTGACTGTCATAAATTAATAAGTGGAGTACACTATCTGAACTTTGTCATTTTTGTCTTTTTCATTTTTTTATCCATCCTGGCTATCCTGGGAATCTCTCTGTTCACTAAACCCATTCCTGTTGTATATACTGCCTAAACTGTTCGACATGAATGATGTCTTGTGCTAATGAGGACAAGGAGACACCCTCACTCTCCAAACCTGTTGGAAAGAACCTATGTAAAGGACCAGTGGGACAATGTATCTATCTTGTTGCTGTTTCATTAATTCACTATGAGACTACATGCTTGGGGTTGGGCACCATGCTCTCTGCCTGTGTCTAGGGCACCAGGTGAGGAGCTAAAAGGCCACCTGTGGGGCCACTAGTGATGGCAACACTTGGCTGGAATGCTCCTGGCCCCAGGCCAGCCACCAGGCATCCCAGTAGCTGGAATCATTGACACCTCTGCCTCCCAGCATAGGACCCAGGCAAGGACCAGTGGACTCCAGAGCACTCACTGCCCAGAGGCCACAGATGTTTGATGTAGCAGGGGCACCTCTAGGCTGGGTCCAGCCTGAGGAACCAGCCTGGGGAACTGAGAGCTCCACAGGTGTAGGGATAATACAGTGCCCACATCCAGGATTTGAGGTAGGGTAGTGGTATCTGAGTCAGAAGACTGGGACAAGTTGCCTGTGGACTTCTGAAAGTGAAAAGAAGTCAAGGGAAATGTTTGTCTCTGTCCTTGTCTTCATGCCAGCAGTATAAGCCTCAGGCTAGAGATTTCTTTTAAAGCCCACAGTATTCCCCTACCCAAGTCCTAGTATAATCATTTCCTTGAGTGCCTGTGCAACAGCTGCTGTGCCAAGCTCCATGTTTGTATCTCATCTTCACAACAGCCTTAAAGCATTATCCCATTTCACCTCCAAGGAATCTGAGGCTGGGAGATAAATAATTTGCCCATGGTGAGTAGAGAAGCCAGGACTGGCATCGGCATCTGCTTTTTTCTGGAGCCTGGAGTGTTCGCCCTGAAGCTGCTCTTCTGCCTTCTCTGTGGTTGGTACTTTCCAGTTACTATTTGTGCTTTACCAAGAGCAGTTGGCCCTACTGCCTTCCTCGCCCCTTCTTCCCTTCCTTAATCTGGTGACTTCCTGTGGCCAAGAGGAGGGTCTGCAACACTGTTGCTCTACTTCATGTAAAATGACTGAAATCTTGTGGAGAAATTGTGAAGTGGACTTGGGAAGCACATTAAAGAAGCCTATGTTGGGAGCTCGGAAAAAAAAAGTACCCAGAGACAAGTACTCCAATAGAAGCTCTGCCTTTACCATGAGAACATGCCAGGGACAGCCTGCTGGAGGGAGACATGTGGAGCAGAACTAAGTCACCCCAGCCAACCTCGAGACCTGTGAGGCACCAGCTGATAGCCAGCTGTTCCCCAGTCCCATGAGTGAGCCCAGCTGAGACCTGAAGAGCTGCCCAGACTAAATCACCAACGTACAGATTTGTGAGTTCAAAGGCGAAATGATGAGGAAAGTGTTCTTGGAATTCCCTTCTGGCAGAGTCTTGTGAGCTCTGCTTTCATTTGTTAGTGAAATGCTTGACACTTTTCCTTCACTTTATTTATTCATTCATTCATTCATTCATTCAGAGACAGAGTCTCACTCTGTCACCCAGGTTGGAGTGCAGTGATGCCATCTTGGCTCACTGCAACCTCTGCCTCCTGGGTTCAAGTGATTCTCCTGCCTCAGCCTCCCAAGTAGCTGGGATTACAGGTGTGTGCCACTACCCCCAGCTAATTTTTGTATTTTTTTAGTAGAGATTGGGTTTCACCATGTTTTTCAGGCTGGTCTCAAACTCCTGACCTTGTGATCCGCCCACCTCAGCAAATCTGCCTACCTTGGCCTTCCAAAGTGCTGGGATTACAGGCGTGAGCCACCACACCCTGCCTTTTCCTTCACATTATAAGCACTATGTACACATTATTCAGAAATCTAATAGAAAGTAATTTCCCCCATCCTGGCCAACATAGTGAAACCCTGTCTCTACAAAAAATATACCAATTTGCTAGGTGTGGTGGCACATGCCTGTAATCTCAGCTACTTGGGAGGCCGAGGCAGGAAAATCACTTGAACCAGGGAATAGGAGATTACAGTGCGCCAAGATCGCACAATTGCACTCTAGCCTGGTAACAGAGCAAGTCTCAAAAAAAAAAAAAGAAAGAAAGAAAGTAATTTCCCATTAATGCAGGTGGTAAAATGCCATTTTACTTGAAACCATGCCTCAGGAACAAACAGTACAGGACACCTTTACACCTTTACACTTGCATATTCCACTCACAAATCAAGAAAGTCCAATGTTGGGTGAGACAGGGACTTAAAGCTACTGCCAAAGGAAATTTAGAAGAGCAGCCTAGGATAGGCATAGGCAAATGGCAGACAGTGGCACACAGTAGAATTTGCAGCAGTGGAGAATCCAATTATGGGACACTGAAATTTTTTTAAGCCAACTTTTGCACATCTGCACCCTTCTAAGAATTTAATCTGTCTAGACACTGCACTACTGGCCAAGGAGGAGACAGAAGCACTGACGTGCATGGCCTAGATGAGGAAGCCAAAGAATTCACTCTCCTATCAGTGATTTTCCTTCCAAGTCAGATATATACAGTGGACTTCCTTTGAGACCATTTGCTGACCACAAAATGTCTGCAATCATGAATCTTGGAAATAAATAATTCCCAATGCTCTTAAAAAAATACACTATGATCTGTGAACTTTAAAAACTGACTTAAAGTAGCAGTAATTATTTTAGGGAAGGTCATGAATACCATTATAGCCCTAGTCCAGCAGTCCAGTAAACAGAAATACTTTGACAGATTTTTAGCAGAAATAAATAGTACCTGATTCAAGTTACAAAAGAATTTCAAGAAGCCCTGAAAGAGTGCTTTCCCTTTTGAAAAAATAAAAGTGGCTTTAGTAGAAGAAAGACAATGATTAAGAAACTTTAGAACCAAATATTAGCAATGTTAGTGAGAAGATGAAATTGTATGTTATTAATAACTGTTTCCCTAAAGAAATAGAAGAAAAAAAAGAGTACAAAAAAATTTAAGAGAAAAAAGTTTTAAAAATTTTAAAAAGAAATTGTATGTTAGTTATATCAACAACGAATTTAAAAAGGCAATTACAAATTCTAAAAAAAACTATAAATCTGTGCAATAAAACAATGGCTAAGTATAAAGTTAATTACGATGAACATTACTTTAGAATATATGGGATTATAAACATTAAAAAATGATACTTGGCCAGGAATGGTGGCTCACACCTGTAATCCCAGCACTTTGGGAGGCCAAGGTGGCAGGATCACTTGAGTGCAGGAGGTCGACGCTGCAGTGAGTCGTGATCGTACCACTACACTCAACCTGGGCCACAGAGAGAGATCCTGTCTCAAAAAAAAAAATTTGTATTTATTTAAAAAAAATGATATCCAAAAATATTACCTTGAAACTTCCCAGGTGTGACCTTTATTCATTGTGTTCATTCTCATGTATGTCTTGGATCTATGGAGAAAGAAATTTACACAATATTAATAGCAAAAGTATGATTAAATCAACATAGAAACAAAGTATGGACAACTTAATTATAGTCACAGAAAACCATTTAAAATCTACGAAAATTAGCTGTTTAAAAATAATGTTAGAGTTGGCCAGGTGTGGTGGCTAATGCCTGTAATCCCAGCACTTTGGGAGACTGAGACAGGTGGATAACCTGAGGTGAAGAGTTTGAGACCAGCCTGGCCAACATGGCAAAACCCCGTCTCTACTAAAGAATACAAAAATTAGCTGGGAACAGTGGTGGGCACCTGTAGTTCCAGCTACTTGGGAGGCTGAGGCAGGAGAATCAGTTGAACCCGGGAGGCAGAGGTTGCAGTGAGCTGAGATCGCGCCACTGCACTCCAGCCTGGACAAGACAGGGAGACTCAATCTCACACACACACACACACACACACACACACACACACACACACAAACACACACACACACGGAGTTAGAGTTGACAGAATTTGGGAGCAGATTATTTAAGAAATACATAAAGATTCCAATTGTTATGGGACCTTGTGAATATTAAGAACATAGATACATAAATATGATAGATCCAGAAATAGAGCTTGAGAAAGCACTTCAAAAGTTACAAACATAACTACTAGACAAATTGAAAATAATAATGAGATAATAAGAGTTTGGTAGCAGAGACAAGTAAAATGATTTTGTAATGAACTAAAAATTGATTGTTTTGAAATTGTGAGTCCTGAAGGAAAAGTTTTAAGCATATTTTTAGAATTCTGCAGGAAAATACGAAAACAATTAGAAACAAAAACAGGAAATCTGTAGCTGAGTAGGTATGCTATATCGCATGTGCTGGGCTCTTCAGAACAGTACAGAGTAACAAATCAATTTACATGCAGAAAGGACAGAATGAAGTAATTTTGGTACACTGTTATTGCCCAGCACTGCCTATCAAGCATGAAGATGTCTTTTAAGAAAGCTGCCTGCATCCTCTGTGGCCACCTGAAGCTGCTGCCCGTGTTTCTCAGGGGGAGGCCAGGGATGTTAGCCCTGATTTGTACAGCCTTCCCAATTGGGCAGGATAGAAATAGAAGCTCTGCTATTCTCTTCTTAACATGGAATCCCCCCTGCTTCACAGCTCCTACATTGAGTGGGATAGATTGGGTCTCCAGGCCTAAAAGTTATCATCCTCATAACTCTCAACCACATCGTTTGGGTTTCACTGGTACAGATATCTCCAAATGGGTCTTTCTTCCATTACTCACAGTCAATGGCTAGTTACTTTGGGGCTCCATTTTTAGTTATTTTTCCGCATGTCATCTACTGTCATCTACTGTGAAAGAGTCAATGAGCAGGTGCCTCTGGGGACTCACTGGATTGTTTTCAGCCCCATTCAGATGATCAGGTAATTCCTTGGTGGCTGGTGACTGTTCTGAGACTGAGTGTGCTGCCTGTACTTCATCACTATGGTGCTTTTCGTGTTCATTCTATTCTGGGAATTTCCCTATTCACCAAACCCTTTCTTGCTATACATGTGAGCCATGATTCATGAGTAAAATGTTAAAGCAGGTTCATTTATAAAAGAAAAGAAAATAAAGAAATGCTTTTCAGCCATTAAGAAGAATGAAATTGGCTGAGTGCAATGGCTCACACCTGCAATCCCAGCACTTTGGGAGGCCGAGGTGGGCAGATCACTTGCGCTCAGGAGTTAGAAACCAGCCTGCCCTACATGGCGAAACCCCATCTCTACTAAAAATACAAAATTAGCAGGGCATGGTGGCAGATGCCTATAGTCACAGCACTTTGGGAGGCCAAGGCGGGCAAATCACCTGAGGTTAGGAATTAGAGACCAGCCTGGCCAGCATGATGAAATACAAAATTTTGGTATACAAAATTAGCCAGGCATGGTGGTTGATGCCTGTAGTCCCAGCTATTGGGAGGCTGAGCCAGAAGAATTGCTTGAAGTCAGGGGGTGGGGCCGGTGAGGGGAGGTTGCAGCAAGCTGAGATCATACCATTGTACTCCAGACTGGGCAAAAGAGTGAAACTGTCTCAAAAAAAAAAAAAAATGAATGGAATCCTATCATTTACCATTTGTAACAACATGGATAAAGCTGGAGGTTAGATTTCTGGGAAGAGAAATAGGTCAGGGCCGGGTTAGCAATGTCTGCATTCCTCTGCTGGGCAGCCCATCTTCTACAGCTATGGCTCTTGCCTTGTTCTATTGACCCTTCTTGTGACTGTTTATTCCTATGAATAGTCATGGCTTCCTCCTATTGCTATTCCCCAGGTAGAGCAGCATTGCTATTTGTTTCCACTTGTGATCTTAATTTATTGTTAAACAACAATTTAATATTACAGATCACCTTAGACAATTTTATTTGCTAAGGTATTCATGTACTTGTGTACATGTGTGTGTATATATTTATGTATATTGTTCACTTGACTCTGTAATTTACTTCAATTTTGAATACAGCCATGTATCACTTGATGACAGGCATATGTCTTGTGAAATGGGTTGTTAGGTGATTTAGTCCTTATGAAAACATCAGAGTGTATGTCACAAGCCTAGATGGTATAGCCTACTACACACTTAGGCTATATGGCATAGCCTATTGCTCCTAGGCTACAAGCCTGTCTAGCATGTCACTGTACTGAATATTGTAGGCAGATGTAAATAATGATAAGTATTTGTTTAGATACACATAGAAAAGGCACAATAAAAACATGGCATAAAAGATTTAAAGATTATATACTTGTATAGGGCACTTCATAAATGAAGTTTGCAGGACTGGAAGTTGCCCTGGGCAAGTCAGTGAGTGACTGGTGAGTAAATGTGAAGACCTAGGACATGACTGTACAATTAGGCTACACTAAATATATTTTTAAAAACTTTTTTCTTCAATAAATTAATCTTAGCTTACTGTAATTTTTTTACTCTATAAACTTTTCAACTTTTTGACTCATAACACTTAGCTTAAAACACAAATACATTGTATAGCTGCACAAAAATATTTTATATTTTCACTCTATAAGCTTTTACTATTTTTAATGTTTTTGTTTTTTTTTATTTTGAGACAGAGTCTCACTCTGCCACCCAGACTGGAGGATAGCAGCGTAATCAGGGCCCACTCCAGATTCAACCTCCCAGGATCAAGCAATCCTCCTACCTCAGCCTCCTGGGTAGCTGAGACTACAGATGTTCACCACCATGCCTGGCTACTTTTTAAATATTTTGTAGAGATGGGGTCTCACCAAGCTTCCCAGGCTAGTCTCAAACTCCTGGGCTCAAGCAATCCACCTGCCTTGGCCTCCCATAGTGCTAGGATTATAGGCGTGAACCACCATACCCGGACCATTTTTTACTATTTTTGTAATTTTTTATTGTATATATTTTTGCTTTTAAACTTTTTTGTTAATAACTAAGGCACAACCACACCCACTAATCTAGGCCTACGCAGCATCAGGATCACCAATATTGCTGTTTTCTTCCATGTCTTGTCCCACTAGAAGGTCTTCAAGGGCAATAACACACACTATTTCAACACACACTAATTTAACAACGTTTTCTTCTGGAATACTTCCCGAAGGATCTGCCTGAGGCTGTTTTACAGTTAGGCTTTTTGTGTAAGTAGAAGGAATCTATTCTAAAATAAAAATAAAAAGTCTGTTATAATAAATACATAAACTGGTGAGTTGTTTATGATCAAGTATCACAGACTGTACATAATTGTGTATGCTATACTTTTTTAAAATTGGCAGTGCAGGTTTGTTCACACCAACATCACCACAAACTCATAAGTAATGCATTGCACTACAACAGCGACAACATCACTAGGTGGAATTTTTCAGATCAATTAAAAAAAAAAAAATATATATATATATATATATATATGCGGTCCTTCATTGACTGAAATGTTCTATGGCACCTAGCTATAGTTCTTAGTCTTGTTTTTCTTTGCAAGATTGTAAGTTTTGATGACAATAAACACTGTTTACCACTTTTGGATCCCCAGACTTTAACAGAATACCTGCCACACATATCTGGTGGACAAATTGATTCGCTTTGATATAGCACCCAAGATTTACAAACTATAGAAATTATCCCTGAACGTATAGTCTTCACCCAAGATTAATATTACCATCTTCAGCAAGAAATTAAAGTTGTATTTTACCTTGAGCAGACTAAAGCCTCTTGAAAACAAGATATTATGCTTGACGGATTCTACCTATGTGAAGCTTTAAGAAAAAAACTACCTAATCTCTATTTTAAGGTCAAAGTATGTGATTCATTTAGAGAAAATATTTATCTCAGTTTAAGCTTATTGCTCTGCAATATTTCCTAGTGTTCTCAATTGTACCATTCTCTAATGTTGGACAAATCACATGTCATCTCAGAACCTTGAGGTCCAAATGATAAAATGAAGAAAATGACACTTGATATCAGAGAGGAGTTGTGCAGAAACATATGCTAATCATTAAGCATAGTTCTTAAGAAGACATGCAGGTAACCAAGAAAATAAATGGTAACAATTTTGAACTTTCAGAGAAGTAGTAAAATAACTTCATAATACAATTAAAGCATATTATTATGCAGGTTCTTCTAATGCTGCCATCTTTGTGGGAGGTAATTTCACTGAGATAAAATTCTTGTAACATGTCACTTCATCAATAAACAAGAATACTTAGAAGATAAACAAAGCACCTCTCTGAGTCCGTCTTATAATGTCACATCTAAACTTTCATGAAGAAGGCATCAAGGCAGTCTCACATTATTATATATATTAAAAATAACTATAGTTGAACTTATGTTTAAAAACTAAATTCCATTTGCTTTGTTACTCATTACTCTCCATTCTCTCTGTGGACTACACTTACATCACAAAGGACATAACTGAGACCGCTGGCAAACTCTGATATGAATGTTTTAATAGAAAATAATATTGTATTAATGTTAAATTTTCTGAATTTGACAACTGAATTATAGTTATTAAGAGAATGTTCTTGTTTTCAGGAGATACCTACTGAAATATTTAGGGGCAAAGAGGTATGACATCTATAACTAATTCTCAAATAATACATACTGGGGGGAGTTATGTATTTAGAGAGAAGTAATAAAGCAAACTTAACAAAATGTTAACAAACCACATAAACTCTCTGGAATTTTGTTTCTTCATCTGCTTGCAGAGAAAAAGAGGGCTGAACTATTTTGGTTTATTCACACTGTCATGAAACTCATTTAGGAGTTGAGGTCAGCATTAGAAAAGTATTATTAATTAGTGAATCTGGATAAGGAATTTAAAAGCATTCTTTGTATTCATTCTTTAGTAAGTCTGAGATTTTTTCAAAATCAAAACTAAAATAAACTAATACCATATTTATGTAACACAAAGGCACTCTAAGCATAAGCTAATGGTTAACTATGATACCTGTATACTTCCTCTCCAAACTAACTGAGTTATATGCTTACAAGAATCAATTTATATTTGTACCCTAAAGTATGTATGCCTATAATACTTATAAAATCTATTTAAATATGTAAACTAATGAAATGCAAATAGAAAGTTATTTTCTATTAAAACTAAATTGATACAGATGAACAACAAACAAAAATTACTATAGAACTAAGCACAGGTAAGACAAATCGGTAAAACTTTGGAGAAAAAAAACTGTATAAAAATCTAGACTGGGCATTTAAATTGCTTGAAAGCTATCTTTAACTTCTTATTCCACTTTGAAGAAAATGAAACTGGAAACTGGAAACAATGCAACTTATAACAAAGACAAGGCAGGTACACCAAACAGCAAATTCATGCTCAGATAAAAGGTTTTGGGCCTAATACCAAGACTGGTGAGTGAACATATAATTATACACTGGAGTCAAAATAAAATGACTAAAGTATATATTTGCCATTTTTTAATATATACCACTTTAGCTGACTTTTTTAATTCACTGATCAACTGGTCCCAATTTTAGGGGAAGACAGGGCCTCTACCACTGTTTTAATTGAAAAAGTGATATACATGGTAAAAATATTCAAATAGTTCAAAACCCTACACATCAAAAAAGTTTCCCTTCTGTATTAGTCTTCTAGGGCTGCTATAATGAAATACCATGGACTAGGTGGCTTCACTACAGAAATTTATTTTCTCACAGTCCTGGAGGCTAAAAGTCCAGGATCAAGGGGCCATCAGGGTTGGCTTATGATGTGGCCTCTCTTTCTGGACTGCAAATGGCCATCTTCTCTCTGTGTTCTCACATGGCCTCTTCTCTGCCCATGCAAGTCAGACACCGCTCTACAGGATTAGGGTTCTGCTCTTTTGACTTCATTTAACCTTAATTATTGTCCTAAAGGCCCTATCTCCAACTAGTCACATTGGAAGTTAGGACTTCAACATATGAATTTTGAGGGGACATAATTCAGCCCACAAAACTTTCCATGCCAGACTCCCAGTCATCCTGGTGTGTATGTGATGCCCAAATGGTAGTAGACTCTACACACTATTTTGTACCTTACTTTTCTCACCTTATAGCATCACGGAGGTATTCCATGTCAGCACATACAGATCTATCTAGTTCATTTTAATGGCTGCATACTATTCTATTGAATGGCTACAATATGACTTATTTCAGCAATTTCCTATTGCTGAACTTTTTTTTCACTCTATAACAAAAATCCTGTAACAAATATTTTTATAGAATACTTTTATATACAACATATGTAGCCATGGGATAAATTTTAGAAGTAAAATTGTTAGATCAAAAAGAACTTCATATAAAATTGTAATATATACATAATTACCATGAACTTTTTAAAAAATACACCGATTTATATACTCCTACAGTGTTTAAGAATGCTTGTTCCTCCCACCCTGCTTCCATACCACATACACACGCACACGCACACACACACACACAATATTGTAGTATCAAATTTTTATTATTTTTGCCATTGAGCTAACACAAAGGATCAAACTGTCAAATCAGGCTCAAATCAGAGATTTTACTCAGTATCAAGCTTTACTAATAATTTCAAGGATACCAGTAAATGCATCCTGGCCCAGGACAGTAGATGTGCTTTCTAAATCAAGTGTATAGTCACCCCACTTACACAGAAGGAGCCAACTCAGTTATGAAACACTTGCATTTTATGCTAAGTTATGTAACTTCCACAGTATTTGCCAGTGAATCATATCCCTGAAATTCATGTCGATTCTTTTTTGTTTTGTGAGAGGGAGTCTTGCTCTGTCACCCAGGCTGGAGTGCAGTGACACGCTCTCTGCTCACTGCAACCTCTGCCTGTCTGGTGCAAGCAATTCTCCTGCCTCGGCCTCCCGAGTAGCTGGGATTAAAAATGTACGCCAGCACACCCAGCTAATTTTTGTATTTTTGGTAGAGATGGGGTCTCACCAAGTTGGCCAGGCTGGTAACTCCTGACCTCAAGTGATCCGCCTGCCTCAGTCTCCCAAAGTGCTGCGATTACCACATCTATTCTTAATGTGTCTACCATAAACAATCCCAGCCCTGGGACATTTTGCTAGAGGAATTCCATAATATGGACTCTCCTGCCTGCAAATACCATTGGTTTGTTTGCCAGGAGGTCTCTAATTACCATATTTATAAAAATCACATGCTTGCTTGCTTGCTTTCCTGGGAGTATTTCCCTAACAAGGGCGAGACTGGATTGCAGATCGTCTGCTTAACTCCTTCTTTCTCAGTCACTGATAGATGAAAAATGGTATTTCCTTGTTTACTTTTACATTTTAAGTAATGTTGAACATTTAGCTACAAAATACTGAAAACTAGAAGGCAGATAAATCAAGAGGCAATTACCTTAGTAGACTTGAGAAGCAGGAATCTCAAGCGGGCCATGAAGCAACCTGGTATACACAGCAAAACCCTTCATAAGGCTCAGGAATTGGAAGCACCAGGTAAAGCTGAAGAGAGAATGAAGTAAGCTAGAAATAGGAGGAATGATAGACTGTTTAAGAATGAATCAAATGCTCAGATTCCCTTCGCTATCCCATCAAAAGCTGAGAGATTTAGTCTTGGAAGAGAGCAAAACGTAGATTCTCCAGCTAGGAGGACAGCAGGCCCTCTTAAGGAAGAAAGTGTCATGTTGAAAAAGAGAAAAGAAAACTAGAGGACTAACATCTGAATAACTGAAGCCCACAAAAAAGAAAACTGAGGAGGAAATAAGTAACTCAAGTCTGCTTGGAGTTCTGACTCCAAGCTCAGTGCTATTTATAATCTTTTAGGCTTACTGGTATATTTGATTCATATTAACTGTAAAATGACATTTTCTAAGTTTCACAAATATTGGGGATAGTCAAAGGGACTTTGTTCAGGTGATTAAAGGGTGGGGCTTGCATTACCCCTCTCCTAAGCGATCATTCCAAAATGATTGGCAGGAATAAAGAATTATGGTTGAAAAAACAAAGAAAAAGTCTATAGTCATATCACCTTGAACGTGCCCGATCTCGTCTCATCTTGGAAGCTAAGGAGGGTCGGGCCTGGTTAGTACTTGGATGGGAGACCGCCCGGGAGTACCAGGTGCTGTAGGCTTTTATGTCCTTTTTAAATTAAAAAAAAAAAATAACAAAGAATCGATTATGCATAAAAGCTATGTGCCTATTAGAGCTCACTGACCACACCTTGTCTATGTATAAGAGATGAGGCTATAACTAGCTAAAGCTCTAATTGGCTACGACACCAAAGCCAGAAAGTATTCCATAACAGGCAAATATGCAGATATAAAATCAACTGTAAGTGCTGGGCACAGCTGCTCATGCCTGTAATGCCAGCTACTTGGGAGGCACAGGCAAGATCACTTTAGCTTAGGAGTTCAGAGCTGCAGTGAGCTATGACTGCATCACTGCACTCCAGCCTAGGGAAGAAAGTGAGACCTCGTCTCAAAAAAAAAAAAATCATCTGCAGAAGAAAAAATAATGTCTGGGTCACCTGTGGAGTCTGGGAGTAGTCCCACTGTCATGCCCAGGCAGAGATGCAAACCATGAGAAGCTTCTATTCTAGGTGGGCCGTTTCAGTCCAAGTCAGCCTGGCTCTGGAGCAATAAACACAGGCAACTGAGTTAACATCAAGTTTTCAGAACCTTCAACTGACAACCCAACGACTGTTTCTAAGTCTCGGACCATTTAAATCAGAAATCTAGGTAGCACGTGGGCACCTGCGTAGTTTTAAAAGCTTTCCAGGTGATTTAAAAAGTTTTCCATTAGTTCCCCACCCCCCAGTGGTTTTAAAAGCTTTCCAAGTGATTCAACCCCAAGTGAAATCACTTAGCATTGAGTATCATCGCCTTAGTCATGGCATCTTTCAAATTCGTTAGCGCATTTTTGCATAAAAATATACATCAAACAAAAAGCAGCAACTTTTTTTTATGAGGATGTCTATTTTTTCCTTTAATGTCCTCAGATCTTCTGCTGTTTTCTTGTCTACTTTTGCTCCTGAACACGCCCTTATTTTTATATCTTTAGAAAGTGCCTGGCACGGTATTTCATACAGTTAAAATACTATATCAACAAAGGACCCATAAATACTGTATTAATTTTAAAAGATGTATAGTGAATATATGATTGAATAAGTAAAATAATCCAGCTGGGGCGTGAGAGGAATGGATAATAAAACAAATAAGAGAACGGAAAAACAAAATTAGGAATTGTTTTTGGTAGCCAGCTACTGTGGGCTTGGAGATCTAAATATGATACCAAATTGGGCGGAGGAGGAGTGAGGGAGGCATGGGCAGAGCAGCGAAATGGCCAGGCAAGGGCGATTTCCCTGAAACCTGAAGGCTTTCAGGTTGCAACTAACGGATACCGGGAAAAGAACACGGAGCCCTCGTCCCTTATCTATCTAAACTAGCTGTGTAACTTTAAGTCAATCTCCTCTCTGAACCAGGTATTTCTCCCATCTAAAGGGAGGAGCCTGACCTAGTAACCCTTAACATCTCTTTCCAAGTCCAGCTCTGATTCTGTAAACGGGATCAAACAGAACTTCTTTCTTCACAAAAGGTCCCAGACGAAACAGAAGCAGGTTCTCGAGCCGCGAGCCACCCTCCTCTTGCCACCCAACGTAGCGCGAGGGACGGATCTGGCCCAAACCACTGCATTCATTGTAAACCTCATCACCCCAGCCACGCACCCCGACCCGAGCAGTTCTGAGTTTCCCACCCCTCCCATAAACGCCCTCTACGCACGCCGGATCCCGACCGGAACCTGGAGAACCAGTGGTCGCTCCTCCCCTAAAGCACAGGGAGGAGATGCATCTAAAATCCATGAGGGTCAGGGCTCTTCCAGGTAAAGAGCGCCCGGCGGAATCGACTTCCTCGACTATCTCCGCGCCTTGGACCCGCCCCCTCCGCCTGGCGCCAGGCCGCCGAGCGCCGATCGGCTCGATGAGCGGAGGCGCTGCTACGGCGCTGCGGCCGACGCCGGGTCCGCACCCACCGTCTCCCCCTCTCTCAGCTTTTTACCTCGGCTTCCCACTCCTTCCCCCGCCCGTCCAGCACCGCCCGCCCGGGAGAGCTGCCGGGAGTTCCCCGGGAGCCTCAGGTACTGGCGCTGGCCTGTTCCCAGCGGGAGGGACTGGTGTGAGGAGGAAGGAAATGAAGATGACGCCTCTGCCTCGCCGCCCCCCCGACGTCCGAGTCGTGCTGGTTAGCCGGTCTCGGGGATCTAGGAAGGGACCCCCGAGTGGGAAAAGGCTGGGGCCGGGGGTACCCTGAGGAAGGAAGACGAGGACAGGGGTGTGCGGACGGGGAGTAGTTGAGGGGAGAAGAATTGGAATTGAGGGGTACTCTGCGGTGATGGGAAGAGAACAGTGCCATGGATGGGGAAGGTTTGTTAAGAGTGGGAGGCAGTCAGGAATGCCAGGGAGTACCATGGGTCAGGAAGGGCCAACGTTAGGAGCAGATACTTCGAGGGACGTGGCCTGGTGCGACAGATTGGGTGTGGTGGGGTGAACAGAGCTGCCTGGAATTGTGTATTTAAAGGGCTCGGGAGAAAGAGCGCCAACCCTGCTGTGTTTATAATGACCGGAAGGTGGGGGTGAATCGTTACACTTGACAGGTTTTGCGAGTAAAATCTCCGGTCTGTGTCCATCCAAGTCACTTTATTTCTATGAAACTGCATCGAGCAAGACGCTGATGACAGACAAGGAAGAGGAGTTAGAAAGGGAATGGAAGCTGGGAAAAGGAGAGCCTCTGCCCAGATTCAAATCTATTGACTAGATAACGTACTACTTAGAAAAATTCATACATAAACGTTTGAGTATATGCTGATGCATAAGAAGCATACGGTGATGTGACTGTTTAAATGAACTGTATAGTGGTGGTCTATCCTCAGTGTCGAAGTACATGTTGGCTCTCTTATTTACATGTATACCTAGTCACAAACACCTGAATTCACGTGTCTTTTTTGTAGGAGAAATCTTAAGCAGACTATATCCTAGTCTCCTTTCTGAGCATGATTTCTACTAGTTGTTGGATACCTGTATCATCAGATACTAATAAATAATCAGCAGTTGCAAATAACATCAAATTTCATCAAGGTAGCTAATTAATCTGTCTACTGCTTTGCGGGTGGGTTTTCTATTTGTTGGACATGGTTTCTTGGGATTAAGAGACGTGAATATGGGGTTTGTTCATCCTTAAGATTGTAGTTTTACTATATGTTTCATAAACGCATTATGTAAGTCTGTTGTTTGCTTTGGGATGTTGAGGCAGTCTCTGCATGGGGTTAAAATCTACAGATATAGTTAAAAACAAGTTCTTCAGTAATTTGCTTTGTCATCTGTTTTTTCCATGCATTCTGTTACATTTCTGCATAAATGAATTATTCTGAAATCAAAGTATGAGGAATAAAAGGGCCAGATGTATGTGACAGAAATACTGTGGAACCAAGAACTCAAGAGCTGTTAGGCAGTAATAGTTTTTTGTTACAAGTGAGTAATTTCTGATTTGGAAGCATTTCTTATCAAAGGAAAGTGTTTGTGTCCATTTGTTTTGACAAGCAGCTAACTTAAAATATTAATTTTATTTGGTTTAGGAAATCAGACTTTGGGATTACTCTTTCTGATGTCTAATTTTACGTAATTTAAAGGTCTAAGTGTTTCTTCTTGTGGAGAAGGAAACAGGACTATTGGATTGTTACCGGGAAATGGATCTCTCTAGAACAGAATCCTGTGAACCTGATGGGCAACTAATTGAACAGATAATTAAAACTGATAATGCATTGCCATTGATTGATTTAGGTCTGTATCTCTGCTGTTTCAATGAGTGTAGTGACTAACATTATCATTACTAAACTTTAGTTTTCTGGTAGTTTCTTAGTGCCTACTTCAAAGAAGCATCATAAAGACTGAAAGAAAATGCATGTGTATCACTGAGCACAGTGCCTAGCATATAGTAAAACATTCAATATTTCTGAGCTATCCTTAATTGCTGAGTATTCATCTACCATCTAGTCCAAAATACTGAAAATTCATTATTTGCATAGAACAACTTTTTCTTAAAAAAATTTTAATATGTTGCATATCCAAGCATTTTCCTAGAAAGTCACAATGCATATTAGCATGTAAGAGGATTTGAGTCATTCTGTAGTAAAGAAAACTAGCTTTGTTTAATCCAGTTGCTTTGATAAAAGAAAAACTGAGTTTCTCCTATTCTCTCTCAACACAGAATACTCCTCTGACCCCAAAAAGATTTCTCCTCACGAGCAAGTAGGCAATTCTGCATCAGATTCTCCAGCTGGGTGTCCTCTAATTCAATTGACACTGTATGCCTAGAGATAGCATCAGATTCTGCAGGTTCAGGGCTTAATCTTGCAAGATTCCTCCCCACTTCAGGTGCCAATCACAAGTTCCAGGTGTTTTTACTTGTGCTTCCAGTAACTGACGGGCTGTAAATCAGAGTTCCCAAAATTCCTGCCTTGTGTTCAATTTATTTGCTAGAGTGGCTCACAGAATTCAGAGAAACACTTTATTTACTGGTTTATTATAAAGGATATTACAAAAAATAGAGATTAACAGCCAGATGGAAGAGGTGCATAGGGCAGGGGGTACAGAGCTTCCATGCCCTTTCCAGGTGTGCCACCATCCAGGAACCCTCTACTTGTTCAGTTATCAGGAAGGCCTCTGATCCCTGTCCTTTTTGGGTTTTATGGAGTCTTCATTAGTAGACATGATCGATTACATCATTGGCCATTGGAAATCAGTTCAACCTTGAGGCCTCCTCCCTTCCCAGGAGGCCAGCAGGTGGGGCTGAAAAGTCCCAGTCTTCTAATCATGCCTAGGTTTTTCTGTGACCAGCCTCCATCTTGAATCTATCTAGGGGCTAAGCTACCAGTCATCTTATTAGCATACACAGGACACATCACTGCAGGGATTCTGAGAATATATCAGGAAATGGGGATTAAGACCAAATATATATATTTTATAAATCACAATATTACCAAACTTACCCCTTTTAATGGAGCATCAATGGGACATTATAGTTTGCAGAATATTTTTGCATGTATTATCTGATTTGACCATCCCAACTGTGTGCAGAAGCCTGAAAATCACTATTTTACACATGAGGAAACAAAATCATTGCTTAAGCAACCAACTAAAAGAGAAATAGACATGTTCTCCTGTCTTCTGATTCCAACTTTAAATTGCTCACTGAGACATCTTCCTTCTATTCTCTGCTCTTTCATTTTATAAAAATCATAAGTCTCATATCTTACGCATGTTGTCTTAGGACAGTTACATCCATTTTCTCATAGTTTTAACTGTTTCTTACGTATTGAGGTCTAGCATGGAGCCCCCAGTCACTGGAGTGGAACAAGTGAGAGGGGAGGAATTAAAGTCAGAAAAATGAGGGAGTCCCCATCATACAGGGTCTTGTATACTGTTTTAAGTACTTTAACTTATACCCCGAAGTCTCAAATCTGATGAAATTTATTTTCCCTTTAAGGTGGTGACTATTCTGCTGAGAAGTGAAAAGTATTTCGCAAGGAAAAAATATGCCTCCCAAGTTTAAGCGCCACCTCAATGATGATGATGTCACAGGTTCTGTGAAAAGTGAAAGGGTAAGTTCAGAATCTTAAGCTTTGAAAACAAAAGATTCAAAATATGTTTTCATTCACTTTGTAAATAATAGAAAAAAAGCAGCTGGGTGTGGTTGCTCTTGCCTACAATCACAGCACTTGGGATGCGGAGGTAGTATAGCTTGAGTCCAGAAGTTCGAGACCATCTTGGACAACATAGGGAAACCCCATCTCTGCAATAATTTTTAAAAAATTAGTGGGGCATGGTAGCACGTGCCTGTGGTTCCAGTTATTCGAGAGGCTAAGGCAGGAGGATCACCTGAGCCTGGGAGGTAAAGGCTGTGGTGATCCAACCTGGGCAACAAAACAAGACCCTGTCTCAAAAATTAATAATAACAGAAAAAATCTAAAGCTTATGACTATATTCTAATCATATTTGTTTTCTTCATAGTAAATGTATTTAAAAACACGTTACTTAGATTGGTGACACAACTGAATTCAGAATTCTACTTTCATTATTGATCAAATCATTCTCATAGCTTTTTTCTAGTTTTTGAAAGGGAGTTTTGTATAAATGCACAATATCTTATTAAGAACTTTGAAGCTGAATATATTTGGAATTTTTCAGATTTTAGAAAGTTAAGAACATATTATGTAACAGCATTTTTGGGGCCTGGACCAGTGCCTCCAAAAATATTAATATTTCTCCATGTAGTCTATATTTAGTTATATCTAACTATGTAAATAAAGTGTATAAATAAACTAGCTAACATCAATTCAGGTCAGATTTTCCACCAAAACCTTTGGATTTTCAGAAGCTTTTCGATTTTGGAATTGCAAATAAAGGTCTCGAGACCTATAATTATCTTAGGTTCCAGAGTATCTTTCATATAATGCTTCAATTTCTAGTTTATTCCAGAACATTCTGTGCAAATATATATAAATCTAGAAATTATGCAGCATTCTGAAAGACATTTTATATGAATGTTGTAGGCAATTACTTTTAAAATGAGTGCTCCGTACATATTTATTGGGGTGAAGAATTTGCATTCTTATCTTTTTCAATTCACCATTCTGAAGCCCTCCTTCCCTTTCTTCTTGTCTTGATTAATTCACCAAATATTTATTGGCCACCTACTATGTGCTAGGCACTGCACTAAAAATTGGAAGACACAATCTGTGCCCTTGCAAAGCTTTTAGTCTATTTTACATGCTCTTTTTGGACAACCTCAGAACTTCATATTATCCACGCTATCCACTGTCTTATGACTTAGAAGTTTCTTTTAGTACAATGCAGAAAACATTTTTCTTCCCCTTATTCTAACACTTTGTACAGCTTTTTGGGTTTTGCGTGTTTTTGATGGTTTGTTTTTATTTTTTGAGACCAATATCTTGCTCTTTCATTGAGGCTGGAGTGCAGTGGTGCAATCATGGCTCACTGCAGCCTCCACTTTTTGGGCTCAAGCTGTCCTCTCACCCCAGCTTCCTGAGTAGCAAAGACTACAGGTGCTTGATACCACACCTGGCTAGTTTTTGTTTTTCTTGTAGAGATGGGGTTTTACTGGTCTCAAATTCCTGAGTTCAAGTGATCCACTTGCCTTGGCCTCCCAAAGTGCTGGGATTACAGACATTTGACACTGGGCTCAGCCTGTTTGTTTTTTAAATGGGGAATGGAATCCACCAATAGACTAATTGCTAGCAAGCTTTTAAAAATAAACTTTAAGGAGTCACCAATGATTTCGTGTTGCCAAATCCAATTATTCCTTCTTTGCCATAATTTCAACTGCTTACCAGCATTTGGTGCAGTTTCAACAATTTTGGTTACCTATCTTTGCCTCCACACCATGGTGAACTCTTAGTGTCTGCTCAAGCTATTTCTCCATGTAAGGAATCGAGAAACGCCTTGAGGAAATAAACCAAGTCTGTGTGAACTGGGAAGGCTCTGGCAGAGAGAAGACAAAGGATGATCAGGGATTGAGAAATCACTCACAGGGATGATCCAGGATCTCGTTATTTTTTTTTTATTTTTGGGGGGGGCTCTCTTTCTTTAGTATCTTTCAAGATAAACCTCCAAGCAAAAGTGATTCAGAAAATTTTACATACCTGTGCTGGAATTCAATACACTGAAGATTTACTATCAAAAGCATTTCTTGGGTGACCATGGTAGCTAATGCCTGTAACATTTTGGGCCGAGGTGGGCAGATCACTTGAGGTCAGGAGATTGAGACCATCCTGGCCAACATGGTAAAACCCCGTCTCTACCAAAAATACAAAAATTAGCCAGGTGTGGTGGCACACACTTGTAATCCCAGCTACTTGGGAGGCTGAGGCAGGAGAATCACTTGAACTCAGGAGGCAGAGGTTGCAGTGAGCTGAGATTGCGCCATTGCACTCCAGCCTGGGTGACAGAGTGAGACTCCTTCTCAAAAAGAAAAAAAAAGCATGTCTTTACAAAGCAGAAGATTTGGAGAAATACTAAACCTGTTCAGAGAATAAATGTCAATTTGTTAAAGTAAATGATAGCAATTGTGAACCTGTATAAGAACTCAGTGTAAAACAACACAGACTTCATGTGCATCCAGTACAAGCTGACTAAAGACTCCTGATGAATAATCAGTGATCAGCATGCACAAAGCATGTTGCATTATTTTTTAAATCATCGGTTAGAATAATCTGAGCCTCTTTCGCATTGCCCCAAGGAAATATTTAGTCACTTATCCAGAGATGCTTGCAAACCATTAATATCCTGGAAGATGATCAATAAATGCTGACAGTTGATTGATATCTGAGATATGTGAGGTAAATACCTCAGTCCTGGACAGAGAGCCTCTAAGTCACACCTGCCTTTTTGTAAGATGAGGATTGAAGTATGGAAATATATGTAGTAAAATTACCTCTCTGAACTTGCGTGTAATTCATACAATCTTTGTTAACTTTGAAAAATGTGAAGCAGAGAAGGTTGTGGCCGAATTCAGTGTATAGTATATAAGAGAATATTAATTAATAATTTTTAATACAAATCTCATTAATTTTCAAGTTTTATTTTTGCATGATTTTGAACTTAAATGATTCATATTTCATAAGTTCTCCTGTATTTCTTTCTCATAGTCACTGCTAAACATAAATTTGTTGTTCACGTAATGGAATCACTGCTAAGGACGTAGTCACTTGAATACTATTGCTTTTTAAAAATCAAGTCCAGGCGTGATATACCAGTATCACAGTCTCATGGCACATTGTTCATAATCCCTGAGAAAATACTGACACAACTATTATTTTTAGATATTAAATACCAGTTTAATAATACATGTGGAAATCAGGTTAAATAGTACATAAAGCCCACCCTGTTAACAAGGTCCGAAACAATTACTTCAAGAAAAACAATAATAAACCTTAAATTAAAAAGTAATACAAATAAATAAGCTTTATTAATATATTTTTAAATTTAAAAGGTACTCTTAGTAAGTTCCACTGCTGAGACTGTAATTTTATCACTTTTTCCTTATATTCTTCATTGATTACTACTGTAATTTATTTGAAAAAAAAAAGTTTACTAGACACCAGAACTGAACAAAATTGACTGTTTAAATAGACATCCACTTTTCCATGTTTATTATATTATGACGTTTGATAACTGATTGGTTCAAATAATATGTAAGTTACTTTTAAAACCTTTTAAAAGTTTTGTTCCTCTTTCCTATTATACTTTTTTGGTAATAGCTTTATTGAGATATAAGTCACATACCATACAATTCACCCATTTTAAGTGTACAATTCAGAGAGTTTTATTATATTCACAGAGTTGTGCAACAGTCAATGTAATCAATTTTAGGACATTTTCATCAGCCCAAAAAGAAATGCTGTACCCTTTTGCAGTCATCCCCCATTTTCCTTTATCCCCTCAGCCTCTAAGCAAGCAACTGCAGACCTATAGATTTGTCTATTCTGGACATTTTATATAAATGGAATCATATACAGCCTTTTATCAGTGCTTCATTCTTTTTTTTTTTTTTTTTTTTTTTGTCCTGAGGGGACAAAGTCTCACTCTGTCACCCAGCCTGGAGTGCAGTGGTGCAGTCTCAGCTCACTGCAATCTCCCTCTCCCAGGTTCAAGCAATTATCCTGCCTCAGCCTCCTGAGTAGCTGGGATTACAGGCATATGCCACCACACCCAGCTAATTTTTGTATTTTTAGTAGAGACAAGGTTTCACCATGTTGTCCAGGCTAGTCTCGAACTCCCGACATCAGGTGATTCGCTCACCTCAGCCTCCCAAAGTGCTGGGATTACAGGCATGAGCCACCGCACCCAGCCTTTACTCTTTTTTGTTGCTAGATAACATTCCCTTATATTGATATAACACATTTGGTTTATCCATTTATCAGCTCATAGATATTTGGATTTTTCTCTACTTTTGGCTATTTTGAATACTGCTGCTATGAATATTAGCACACAAGTTTTTGTTTGAACATGCTTTTATTTCTCTTGGGTATAATCTAAAGGTAGAATTGTTGTATATTGTAGTAACTCTATGTTCAGCCTTCTGAAGAACTGCCCAGCTGTTTTCCAAAGTGGTTGTACAATTTTTACATTCTCACCAGCAATGTATGAGGGCTCCAGTTTCTCCACATCCTCACCAACACTTATCTGCCTAGTGGGTATGAAATTACTATCTCATTGTGTCCTATTATTCTTTTTTTGATGCTGCATCCCTATTTATTCAATGAATGTATGAAAAGGCATTGGTTTTCATGTGTGTTTCTCAGTGTACAATTATAGTAAACATACCTTATTTTTAGTATCGTTATCCTCTAAACCAAATAAATTATTACTGTTATCATTATTTTGAGACAGGGTCTGGCTCTGTCACCCAGGCTGGAATGCAGTGGCATGATCATGACTCACTGCAGCCTCCTCCTGGGCTCAAGCAATGCCCACATCTCAGCCTCCCAAGTAGCCTGTACTACAGGCATACACCACCATGCCTAATTATTCTTCTTCTTATTATTATTATTTTTGGTAGAAACAGGATTTTGCCATGTTGCCTAGGCTGGTCTCGGACTCTGGAACTCAAGTGATTCTCCCTCCTCATCTTCCCAAAGTGCTGGGATTACAAGCATGAGCCATCATGCCCAGCTGAAAACTAAATAAACTATAAATGTAATGCTTCTCTGTTACTTGTTAGCTAAAATATTACTCGACAAATATTTATTTTAAAAATGACCTAATGCATTTTCTTGAATATTATTGGTTTTTAACATTTTCATGTGGTTACTGACCATGTCTTCTGTTGGGAATTATGTATGCCTATTCTTTGTTTTTCTATAATGTCTTTTTTTCTTACTAGTTTGTCAAAGCTTTTAATATAATACAGACATCAGGTCTTTTGTCTTAAAGTGTATTGCAGATGTTTTTTCCCTAGTCTCTTGCTTGTTTTTTCACCTTGTTTTTGATGTCTTTTGTTCAGGTTTTAAATTTTTATGTAATCAAATATGCTAATCTTTTTCTTTCAGATTTCTAGAGTTGTGTGTTGTTTAGGAATAACTTACCCCTCTTAAGAGTTAAATATTAAGAGTTAATATTTATTTTATATATTTTCAATCTTTGTGATTTCATAACAAAATATATCTAAGGTTCCATTTTCCTTTAAGTACTGCTGTGGCCATACTCTGCAGATTTTGACCTGTGATCTTCTCAGTGTCTTTCATTTCAAAATAGTCTAATCACCTTTATTTACATTTACATAAGAGTTCGTAAGAAGAGTGCTTTTGTTTTTTGTGAGGTTTTTTTGTGACAGGGTCTCCTTCTGTCACCCTTGAAGTATAGTGGCATGATCATAGCTCACTGCAACCTCAAATTCTTGGGCTCAAAAGATCCTCCCATCTCAGCCTCCTGAAGAGCTAGGACTATAGGCATGAGACACCATGCCTGGCTAATTTTTTTCTTTCTTTTTTTTTTAGAGACAGGGTCTTGCTATGTTGCCCAGGCTGAAATTGAACTCCTGGGCTCAAGTGATCCTCCAACCTTGGCTTCCCAAAGCACTGGGATTACAGGTGTGAGCCATTGCACCCAGCTAAGAAGAGTATTTTAAAACTTGCTTTTGTTATTTGTTTTAATTTCCATTGCATTATGGTCAGAGAACATGATACGTAACTTCTGTTTTTTTGGAATTTATTAAATTTCCTTTATGGCTTACCCATAAAGGAAAATAAAATTTGTTGTTTAGTTTCAGAGTTCTAGATATTTTTTGTATTTGGTTTCTCCATCTCTGAAGGGTGTATTAAATCTTCCCTATGATTTTGATGTACCTGTTTCTTATAATTTGAGCAGCTTTTGTTTTAGATACTTTAATCTGTATTATTAGGTATATAAATATTCATTGCTATCAAATCTTCTTGATGGATTATACATTTATTTTGTCATTGGAAAATCAACGTACTTGATTTTTTTAAATGCTTTGTCCTAAAATTCCTCTTTATATTGCTAACTGTAACATTTTTTTTGTTAGAATTTGCTGAGATATCTTTTCTACCCCCTTTTTCTTTATCTTTTATTAGATATTTGTTTTAGGTGAATTTCTTGTAAACAGATACTGGCTAGAATTTTTTTGAACCCTAAGCACATACAGTTTTTGTTATTAAATAGGGACATTCCAACCAGTCACATTTATTGTGAATAACTAATACACTTGGACTTTTTCTTTGCTAGCCAGTTAGTCCTGCCAGCAATGAATGCTCTTCACCCTGATCTTTGGCTGGCTCTTTGTTATTTGGATCTCAGCTTAAATTTCACCTCTTCAGAGTGATTTTTTATGACAGCCTAATCTCAGGTAGTCACTTCATTGCTTTCTGTCCCATTTACTGTTTTGATTCTCTGCATAGCATTTGTCACAATCCTGTTTTTCTGAGAGCTCAGACTTTGCCTGTTTTGGTCAAAACTGGTTCTTAGTACTTAGTGCACGTAGAAGCACATAAAAGATGTTCAAAAATACTTGTTAAATGAATATTGAATACATTTGAATACATTGAATACATTTCATTTTTTCAATATTTTTCCTTCTTTCATTTTTTACCCTTTAGTATATATCATATATTATACATTGATTAGATATAGTGATATTCATTATATTTCCTATATTTTCCTTCTTTTCCCTTATGCCTTCTCTTATGCTAGATTATTTTTACTCCTCTCCCTCCTTGATATTTAGATAGTTTACTCCCTTCCTCCCTCTTTCCTTCCCTCTTTTTTTATTAACTTTATAGTTTAATGGTAATGTAAATCTATGTTCTCTGTCAACATACCAAAAACGAAGCTGCTTCCATTGTTTTACTTTTAAATTCTAGTCCTGTTTCCCCTTCCTCCATTCCACTCCTCATCAAGATGAGTATGTTGGCAATGCTTTCACTTCCTCACTTCACTCTACCACTCCCAGCTTCTGGGCTTTGTTGGAGAAATTTTAGATTCTTTTTAAGCTTTTCTTTATAATATGTATTCTTTTTTTCAAAAGCTTTAACTTACCATTTACAGTCACATTATTGTCAATTATTTAGATTTGACCACACATTGTATTAGTTTTATTGATTGTATCCACCTCAGTCTTAAGATCTTTGTTTTGAGTTTCTTTTTGGCTAATGTAATTCCTTGAGGAATTTCCTCAGAAAAGGTACATGAGTAGTGTATTAATTTCTCATTGCTGCTGTTACAAATTAGCACAAACTTAAAACAACAGAAATTTATTGTCTTATAGTTCTGGAGACTAGAAGTCTAAAATGAGCTTATGGGGCTAAAATCAAGGTGCCAGTAGGGCTGTGTTCCTTCTGGAGGCCTTGGGGAAGAAACTGTTTTCTTGCTTTTCCTAGCTCCTAGAGGCTTCCTGTGTCTTCAAAACCATCAATGTAATATCCCTCTCCACCTCCCTTTTCCCTCTTCCCCTCCACCTCCCTCTCCCTCCCCTTCCCCCCTCCTCTGCTTTGGGCCCATATAAATAATTCACAATGTTCTTTTCCTCTCAAGATCTGTAATGCCATCTGCACAGTCCCTTTTACCATGCAAGGTAACACGGTCACAGGTTTTGGTGATTATATTAGCCAGGCATGGTGGCAGGCCCTGTACTCCCAGCCACTTGGGAGGCTAAGGTAAGAGAAGCTCTTGAATCCAGGAGGCAGAGTTGCAGTGAGCGAAGATCATGCCACTGCACTCCAGCCTGGACGACAGAGACTCTGTCTCAAACAAAACAAAAAAAAACAGGTTTTGGTGATTAGAACATGGACATCTTTGGGGAGCCAATATTCTGCTTACAACAAGTGGTACCATTTGAGCATCCCTAATCTGAAAATCCAAAATACTCCCAAATCTGAAACTTTTTAAATACCAATATGATGCCACAATGGAAAATTTCACACCTGACCTCATGTGATGGGTTGTAGTCAAAACATAGTCAAAACTTTGTTTCATGCACAAAGATATTTAAAAATATTGTGCAAAATTACCCTCAGGCTATGTATATAAGGTATGTTTGAAATTCAAGGTCTTTATGAAGCATAATGAATTTTGTGTTGAGACTTTGGTCCCATACCCAAGATGTTTCCTTATATATATGCAAATATTCTAAAATCCAAAATTTGCCAGTCTCAAGCATTTGGGATAAGACATTCTCAACTTGTATAGTGTTTGAGTTCTTGTATGTCTGTAAAGGTCTGTGTGTTGCTCTTCTCTCTGGAAACTGACTTTGTGAAATAAATAGCAGATTGTAGCGTCAAAAAAAAAAAAAAAGCTTTATATCTTCCCCTTTGGGGGAGAAGGTGAGACTGTCCTCATTTTAAGGAAAATTGTTGTATGTTGTAAAAGTCTACAGTTGTTTTTGTTTGGAAGTTCAAATTTGTTTAGGGGGCTGTTTGTCAATAGAGTAGCTAGAAAGTAGCACAGGCCAATTTTTAAGCCCTTCTCAGCTCCAAACTATCCCTCTGTACTCTTCTCTGATCCTGCAGTTGGAATCCACAAACTACATTTCTTCTTTCCACCTGGCTCCCTGTTAAGTTCTGCCAATAGACAGACACTGGAAGTCAGAAGGAAGGAGAGGGGACTTGCTCCCTCCTGATTACCCGCAGTTCCTCACTCCCTACCAGATTCAGTGACCTTTCTACCTTTTTTAGTCAGTTATAGGATTCTAGAAGTATGAGCATTTTCTTTGCAAAATTTGTAAATGTTGTCTCACATCTTTTAGCTTCCAGTGAAGGATATGTAATTACTTTCTCTTCTTTATGGATACTTGGTATTAAGAAATTTCACTAGTATAGAACTTATTTCATTACTTCTCTGTGACATTTTATAAGCCCTCAAATCTGAAAACTCAAGTCTTTTTCTTTTTTTGACAGAGAAATCTTTTGGAAGATGATTCAGATGAAGAAGAGGACTTTTTTCTGTAAGTTTCTTTTTTTTTAACATCTTTATTAGGGTATAATTGACAATAAATGCATATATCTAAAGTATACAGTATGCATTTGGGCAGACATGCAGTAGTCTCCCTTTAGTTCCCCCTTATACATGCAAGATGCATTCCAAGATCCCCCTGTGGATGTGTGAAACCGCAGAGAGTAGCAAACCTTATATATTTATGTTTTTATTTATGTTTTTTTCCTATACATACATACCTATCATAAAGTTTGATTTATAAGTTAGGCACAGTAAGAGATTAACAGCAATAGCTAATAATAAAAATAGAACACATTTAACAATATACTATAATAAAACTTCTGTGAATATGGTCTCTCTCTCTGTCTCTTAAATTATCGTACTATATTCACCCTTCTTGTGATGATGTGAAATAATAAAATGCTTACATGATGAGATGAAGTGAGGTGAAGGATGCAGACATTGCAACATAACGTTAGGTACTATTGACCTCTGACGATATGTCAGAAGGAGAATCATCTATTTTAGGTGGTCTTGGATCATGAAGCCAAGATGTTGATAACTACATCTTCTTGGGGCGGGTAGCATATACAGTGTGGATACGCAGGACAAAGGGATGATTCACATTTCAAGTGGGACAAAGTGGGGCAACGTGAGGTTTCATCATGCTACTCAGAATGGTGCACAATTTAAAACTTGTTTTAAATTGAATTGTTTATTGAATTGTTTATTTCTGGAATTTTCCACTTAATAATTTCAGACCACAGTTGACCATGGGTAACTGAAACTGTGGAAAGCAAAACTGTGGGTGAGGAGGAGCTTGCTGTACTGTATACCTGTGACATCATCAGCAGAATCAAATAATGAACCACCTGTTGCTCTGAAAGTTTCCTCATAACCCTTGGTAATCTTCTGCTTTCCCAGTCCCTAGGCCACCAGTAATCTGCTTTCTGTCACTGTACTTTGTATTTTTTTAAAATTTTTTTATAAATGAAATTATGTAGTATGCCCCACTTTTAAAACCTGGCTTTAGTCTGTGTGGTGTTTGAGATTCATCCATGTGTTAATAGTTGGGTTTTAAAATTTTCTGGGTAGTATTCCATTGTATGAATGCTGCAGTTCGTTTATGCATTCACTAGTGTGTGGATTTTGGGATTGTTTCTACTTTTTGGCTCTTACATATAAACCTGTGTGCAGGTTTTTTTGTGGATACATGATTTATTTCTCTTGGAAATAAAAATACTTAGGAGTAGAATGGCTGGTGTAAGTTTACACTTGTTTCCAAAGTGGTTGTACCATTTTATATCCTCATCAGCATTGTATGAGAATTCTAGTTGCTCCATATCCTCGCCAACACTATATATGGTCACTCTTTTTCATTCATTTTAGTGGGTATGTAGTGGTGTCTTGTTGTGGTTTTACTTTGCATTTCCTTAATGACATATGATGTTGAACACCTATTAGTGTGCTTATTTTTCATCCTCATACCTTCTTTGGTGAAGTATGTGTCAAATCTTGCCTGTTTTAAAATTTTTCTCATTGAGGTTTTTGTTTTGTTGGTTGGTTTTTGTTTTTTGTTTTTTAGACAAGGTATTTCTTTGTTGCCCAGGCTGGTGGAGTGCAGTGGCACAGTCTTGGTTCACTGCAGCTTCAAACTCCTGAGCTCAAATGGTCTTCTTGCCTCAGCCTCCCAAGTAGCTGGGAATATGACTGTGTGCCATCACTAATTATTTTATTTATTTATTATTTGCAGAGACTAGGTCTCACTTTATTTCCTAGGCTGGTCTCAAACTCCAGGCCTCAATTGATCTCCCACCTCAGCCTCCCAAAGTGCTGGGTTTATAGGGATGAGCCCCTATGCCTAGCCAAGAGTTTTTATATATTCACAATACAAGTTTTCTGTCAGATATGTGTTCTGTAAATATTTACTGCAAATCTATAACTTAACCTTTTCATTTTATAATAGTATCTTTTGAAGATTAAAATTTTGATTTTGATGACATCAATTTATTGAATTTTTTTTCCTATTGTTTTTGCTATCCTGTATCATATACAAGAAATCTTTCCCAAACTCAGAGTCACTGAGAGTTTTACCTTTATTTTCTTCTAGGAGTTTTATAGTTTCAACTTTCACATTTAGGCCTATGATCCCTTTTAAGTTAATTTTTGTATATATTTGAGGTAAGGATGAAACTGAGAGAATATGGCCATCCAACTGTTTCACTGTAATTTGATAAAAAAAAGATCATCCTTTCCCCACTGAATTACCTTGGTATCTCATCAAAAATTAGTTGACCTGATAAATCCTTTGTAGCTATGATTAGAAAGAGCTCTCAGATAGGTCTAGGTTTATTTTTGGCAAGTCAGGAGGGACAACATTGTTGTGGGAGTTTTCTCTGGGCATTGATGTAGAGAGATATATGCCTGAGAGGAAACATTTATCTCTTACTTTATTAAAATATTGTAGCTTTTTTTGTAGAGGCTGGGTTTCTTTTTTTTTCCATATGAAAACATTTTATAAAAGTTAATGGAAACCTGGCCAGGCACAGTGGCTCATGTCTGTAATCCCAGCACTTTGGGAGGCTGAGGCAGGTGGATCACCTGAGGTCAGGAGTTTGAGACCAGCCTGGCCAACACAGTGAATCATCTCTACTGAAAATGCAAAAATTCCCCAGGCATGGTGGTGTGCACCTGTAATCCTAGCTACTTGGGAGGCTAAGGCAGGAAAATCACTTGAACCCGGGAGGCGGAGGTTGCAGTAAACCAAGACCGCACCACTGCACTTTAGCTTGTGCAACAGAGTAAGACTCCATCTAAAATAATGAAAAAAAATGCTTACAAGATAGATAGCAGCAAATCCAGTATCAGAAAATAGTATCATTTTTGGCAGAATGCCAGATAATGCGGGGAGATAATTTTCTGTGGGTGATGAGATTTCCATACAGTCACAAAACAAATTGCCTACAATGCTACTTGTAGTGAAGAGCTTTAGACCTGAGCAATACTACCCCTCAGAAAGGAACTCAAGTTTTTTAATTGTTTGCTGATTGATTTATTGACTGACTGAGATAGGGTCCACTATGTTGGCCAGGATGGCCTTGAACTCCTGACCTCAAGTGATTCTCCTGCTTCAGCTCCCCCACCAGAGTAGCTAGAATTAATAGCATAAGCCTCTACACCCAGGAACTCAATATTGAAAAGAAGGCCAGTTGCTTTGGGTAAATAAATGATTACCTGAATGTAAGTTAGTTACCCTTGTGAGAAACACTAACTCTTTGGACCAACAATTAACCACCGGAGTTCAATTCCCAAATAATGCCGTATAACCTTCCAAAGGGCCTGACAACCAAACCAGCACACCTGCTTAAAATGTAGCTTCCAGCCACTGTGCTGCTGTGTGTTAAAGGGAGACACCAAGTAAAGTTCTTGAAATAATTTTTTAAAATTGACATGCATGTTCATAGTAGCAGTATTCACAATAGCCAAAAGGTAGAAACAGCCCAAATTTTCGTCAACAGAAGAATGAATAACTAAAATGTGGAATATACCTAAATGGAATTTATTCAGCCTTACAAAGTTTGGAAGGAAATTCTGAAATATTCTAAAACATGGATGAACCTTAAAGACTTTATGCTAAATGAAAGAAGCCAGTCATAAAAGGAAAAATATTGCATGATTCCACTTACACGAGGTACCTGGAGTAGTCAAATTCATAGAAACACAAAATAGAATGGTGTTTGCCAGGGCCTTCAAGGAGCGGGGAATGGCGAGTTAGACAGTTTCAGTTTTGCAAGATGAAAAAGTTCTAGGGATGAATGGTGATGATAATTCATTAAGTGAATTACTTAATGGCGCAGAACTATATGCTTAAAAATGGTTAAAATAGTAAATTTTATGTTATATGTATTTACCACAATAAAAATTTATTGACCCTATATGTGTGGCTCTATTTCTGGACTCCGTGTGTCTTTGTTACATCAATACCATAGTAATCACTGTCTTGAGTACTGTGACTTTTTAGTAAGTTGTGAGGTAGTTTAGTGTATATCCTTCAACTTTGCACTGCGTTTTCAAAGTTCTTTTGGCTATTGGAGGCTCTAAGCATTTTCATATAAATTTTAGAATCATCTTGTCAGTTTCTACAAAAAGCCTGCTAGAATTTTGGTTGGGATTATATTGAACCTATAGATCAATGTGGGGATAATTAATGTCTTAACAATATTTGGTTTTCTGACCCGTGAATGGCATATCTTTTTATTTATTTGGATACTTAATTTCTCTCAAAAGTATTTTGTAGTTTTCCGTGTCCAGTAGTTGTATTTTTTCTTTGTCAAATTGATCCTTAAGTATTATCATAATTTCTGACGCTACTAAAAATGACATTTCAAATGGTGTTTCACAATTTTAAAATGTCGTACTCATTGCTAGTATAAATATTATTTTTGTAAATTAACCTTGTATTCTACAATCTTGCTAAACCCACTTAGTAGCTTTGGTAGTGTTTTTATAGATTCTATTGGATTTTTTACATGAACGATTATGCTTTTTGCAAATAAAGAACAGTTTTATTTCCTCCTCGTCTATATGTTTACCTTTTATTTCTTTTTCTTGACTTACTGCTCTGACTAGAACATCCAGTAAAATATTGAGTACAGGTGGTGAGAGAGAATGTCCTTGCTTTGTTCCCGATCTCCCTTAGGGGAACCATTCATTCTTTCATACTCGGTTTAATTTTCATTGCATGTTGTTATTGTTGTTTGTAGATTTATCAGGTTGAGGAAGTTTCCTTCTATTCCTGGTTTGTGAAGAGTTTTTTATCATTAGTTGATGTTGGATTTTGTCAAGCATTTATTTTGTATCTATTGAGATGATCATATGGGTTTTCTTTTTTTTGTCTGTGAATGTGGTGAATTATACTGATTGATTTTGAAATTTTAAACCAACGTTGCATTCCTGTTATAAACCCTACTTGGTCATCATGTATTATTCTTTTAAACATTTTGAAATCAATTTGGTAAGAGTTTGTTAAGAATTTTTACGTCTATGTTCATTAGAGGTATTGGTTAGTTGATAGTTATATCTTTTTCTTGTGTCTTTACCTGGTTTTCGTGGTAGATTCATACGGGCCCCAGATAATGAGTTAAGAAGGTTATGTCTTTTTTAATTTTCCAGGAGAGTTTTCATACGATTCATATTTTTTTCTTTATTAAATGTTTGGTAGAATTCACTATTGAACAAATCTACTCCTGGAATTTTCTTTGGGGGATTTTTAAAAAAAAATAATTTTTGACCCATAGAAGAGTTGCATAGATACTATGGAGAATTCCTGTTTATCCTTCACTTAGTTTCTGTTAATAAATCTTACCATAACCATGGTACATTTGTCTGTAGTGATGTTCCCTCTTCCATTTGTATTAATAATTTATAGGATTGTAAAATAGGATTTACATTTTTTTTTCTCTCTCTCTTTTTTTCTGATCAGTCTGGCTTGAAGTTCATCAAGTTTTAATTTTCAAAGAACCAGCTTTTGATTTTGTGTTTTTCTATAAGTATTTTGAAGTCCCCTTACTTGATAGACAACACAGACATAGCTGCTGCTTTTTTTAAAACTTACAGTGCGGATAATTTTAATTCATTAATTTTCAGATTCTATTTTACTTTATAATTTCCTCACTTAATGACTGCTTTTCCTTGTTTTTCAGTTGACCAGTTCTTGTAAGTTCTTGCCTACTTTTTAGGAATGGTCTCTGGTTCAGAATATTAGTTTTCTCTATGAAATTCAATGTTTAATGTTGTTTTGGAATGGAATACTGTTCCAGTATTCCTAGGCTTAGTTGGATCTTTAAAGACTTGAAGGAGAAGGCTTAGAGGAACTAAGGCAAGATGATATATTCACACTTATACATTATGTTAAACAAGTTTCAGTAAACAGTTTTTTTTTCCAAAAATTTTTTATCAGTTACTCAGTTTTTTTTACCTCCTTTAGAAATTGCTGTATGTCCTGAAATTTAAGAACCTAGTTTCTTTTGATTTTGTAGTTTATATCTTATTCTCTATCTCCAGAAGAATCATAATTACTTTAAATATCCAAATATTTTCATTTCAAGAATATTAAAATTGATTGGTTAAGATGTGATATACACTCAACTACAATAAGGAGATCATAATTTCAGTAATGTTAATTTTTTTTAATCTCTTGGATTTCCCTTTTGCTGTGTTGATAAGTTTAAGATGAGTAATCAAAAATATACTTAAAAACTGTTAGTGTTTTGAATGAATTTTTCTCTATCCATTTTTGTCAATCAGTATTTTCACTTTATAGTTTCCTCGTTTTATTATAGTCTACATTCAAAGTGAATTGCGCTTTTAGTTCTACAATTGACCATAAAGATATTAATTTTCACTGGCAGTTAAGTAGTTAGGATATTTCAGAGTTTAATGATCAGAACAAATTCTGTCATAGTTTGTTATATAAGATAATATAAACCCTAATTTCTCTGAAAGTTTTAACATTCAGAAGAATTAGCTAAATTGTGGCTAGAAGTAAGTACCAATGAAGTAAAGACATGATTACCTATTACTCAGTTTCACCAGTATCAGTAAAATGTGGTCCCTTGTGATAAATGACTGATTCATGTTTAGAGTTCAGCTTGATTGTGTGTATTTGTATATACTTTCTATCTTTTGTTTGCCTTGTTTTAATGCTGTCACTACTAATATGTACTTGGTATGTACTTGTTTTCAGAAGGGGACCATCTGGACCGAGATTTGGACCTAGAAATGATAAAATTAAGCAGTAAGTTTTGTTCATTTGTTTAAATAATTGGCATGTTTCTGTGTAGACTAGAGATTGGTGAACTGCAGCCTGTGGGCCAAATCTGGCTGCAGCCTGTTTTTGTAAATAAAGTTTTATTGGACATAGCCATGCCCATTTGTTTTCATATTATTGATAGGTACTTTCAAGCTACAATAGCAAAGTTGAGTAGTTGGGACAAAGCTATGGCAGATTTTTTGGCTCACAAAATCGAAAATATCTGCTAAGTGTCTGGTTCTTTACAGAAAAAAGTTGTTCACTCCTGATGAAGACTAAATACAACTGCTGGGTTATAAAAACCTAATTCATCTTATTTTATATACTAAATATTACTGCTGGTTTATAAAATCCAAATTCTTTTTATTTTCTCAGAGTTATAGCTAAGGAAATGCAGGATTGTTGGTTTTTTTATAACTTGATTGCCTTATGTCAAATCCATTTATTTAGCACAGTATAAAGGTCTATTTTTGTTTTAAAATTATTCCTGTTTTCAGAATGATAATAAAGGTAATATAATTTGTTGATGTACAGCATGTTTTTATCTACTTCCAGAATTTTTTCATGTCTCTTATTTTTCATAACCCATATATTGATCTAAGTTTTATGGCTAATTAATTTGTGGCTTAAAACCTTTGCTGTGTATGTTATTTGGTGATAGATGATAGGGATACGATGCTATAATGTATGTGTCTAATGTTGGAAAGATATGAGTACTGACAGGAGAGGAGAAGGAATGGACAGAGCAGTGAGTCACTTAAGGAAGGCTCCGGAAAAGACCAAGCTGTGAATACCAGCTGTGGAAGGTGAATTGCATGGCTCAGGTTCAAGACTAAGGAGGGATAATAGTCACTACCCTAATCCTGGGTATAGATGGCACATTGTGGGAAGGGTTCTATAATGGAGTATCTAGTTATTGGTGAGATATTTGTGCTTTATTTAGGTAGCTGTTGGTGTGAAGAAATATTTCCATACTTAGCCTAATTCTAACTAGTGGATTTTGAGATATGGAACCAAAAAACCAACAAATGATTACAAGTACTAGACTGGGTATATTAGTTTTCTATTGCCATGTAGCAGATTACTATGAATTTGGCAGCTTAAAACAACACACATTTATCATCTCACAGTTTCCTTGGGTCAGGAGTTCAGGCATTTCTTAGGTGGGTCTTTTGCTCAGGTCTAACAAGATGGTAATCAGTGTATCACCAGGTACGACCAACTCAGGTAGTTATCAGAATTTATTTTCTGCAGCTATAGATTTCATGCTTGCTTCTTGAAGGCCAGTAGAAGAGAGAATGTGTACTGTTTCAAGTCTCTGATTTAACTAGAGATATAATAAGCCACTTTTAGATGCAAGTTATCACTTGCATAGTAAAAGGAAGAGTAGCCAAAGTTAGTAGCTCTCGGTGTCATTGTCCTGCATACCAAAAATGATACAGCTGGGTGCAGTGTTTCACACCTATAATCCTAGCACTTTGGGATTCTCCTTTAAAGGAGGATTGCTTGAAGCCAGAAGTTTTGAGACCAGCCTAAGCAACAAAGTGAATCCCCTTTCTCTTAAAAAAAAAAAAAAAAAAAAAAAAACGGGGGGCCAATGGCTACAGTACAATTTGTGGAGATACCCTATTGCAAGCAAAGGAGCTATTTCTAGACTATGGTTTTTATAGTCTTCAGATGTAGCCTGCAGAAAGTTTATACCTCATCAGAACCTGGGAGGCGATAAGAAACTGTCTTATGATAGTCTCATAAGGGAAACAGGGAGGTGGATGGAAGAAGGCCTCATGAGCCACTCATTCTATCATATTCTCAGGGATATCACAAGCATTCTACCAATACTTAAATTAGCTGTAGTTCAAGCCTGTAAGCATATGTGGATGCCAGTGTGTAATGTCTGAGTCATTCTCCTGCACTGAGCCCGAGTGACTTTTGTATCCACTCACGTTCTCTCATACCTAAGCTGCCACTGGAGAAGAGGCCTCCACTGATGACACACCTATTTTTTGTCCTGCCAGTATGCTTTGTTTCCTGTCTGATATCCTTCTGAAGTGTGAACCTAATAAGGATTGTTGCCGATTGGGGTCTTTTGATTTTCCAGCTGAATCCCCAAACCACCACCAGTTTTACAGAATAGGCATTAAAGAATATACGTCTATGTTAGTAAATGCCAAACACACATGAATTTGTACATGTATACTTATGCATTAAACTATTAATATCATGGTAACTTTGGTGATCACAGAATTTTAGAATAGTAAGGGATTGTTAAGTATGTAGTATTTCTTACTCTAGAGCTGAAAGCTTGCTGGATTTAGTTAGGAGGTCATTGATCAAGCATGCAAATTAAACCTTGATGAATGCTTATCTAAGCAGGGCATGACTCCCCAGTGTGCCCAAGATGAAGGAGCACAACTTGACACAGAACTTACCCAAAGACAAATCTCTGGCATTACTTTAGTAACCAAAACTGCTAACACTGGTCAGTTTCTTTAGTTAAGCTGTTATTACCACTTAATTTATAACATTTCTATACAGAGTATTTCCTACTGCATAGATTAGTAACATGGTTGCTTTCTTTGAACTTGATTGACCACAATTATTAATGTTGATAACAGATTAATTCTACAAAAAAATACCTGACATCACTTCTTAGGAAAGACTTTTCTTGAGGAAAATTTTTAAATATTCACATGCCTACATAAAACGTATGCTTCTCTTTGGAATGTTTCCTTTGCTTTTTAAATTTTGTTTTGTTTTTAAAGAGAGTTTATTCAAGCATAAAGTATAAGGATGGACCACCTGGAAATACCAGCTCCAAAGGAATGAAGTCCGCGTTCCAAAGTAGGGAAGTTAAGATTTCATTTATGTAAGCAGACAGGAATTTTTAGCAGGATTACATTTCTTTTGCTTTTAAATTAAATAATAGCATTATAAATGCCACTCTAGTGAATTGTAGACATTCTGTGTTAGGGGTAGGGAATCTCCTAACTATAGTCTCGGTCAGACCAGCTTAACTTTTATAAGATTCCCTCCTCCACTCCCACCCTAGGGAATGTTCCACAGTGTAACATCAATATATATATATATAGTTGCAAAAATACAGCCCAACTTAAAACTTTTGTCAGCAGTACCTTAAAAGACCAGAAGATGGGGATATTAACTATGAAAATAAATATTTTCTTTCTTTCAGGAATTTGTTTGTTTTTGAAAGAGGCCTTGCTCTGTCACCCAGGCTGGAGTGCAGTGGCACAGTAACAGCTTACTGCAGCCTCAAACTCCTGGGCTCAAGTGATCTTCCACCTCAGCTCCTAAGTAACTGGAAACTTCAGGCATGCACCACCATGCTCAGCTAATTTTTTATTGAGACAGGGTTTCCCTCTGTTGCCCAGACCAGTCTCAAATTCCTGGGCTCAAGGGATCCTCCAACCTCAGCCTCCCAAAGTGCTGGGATTACAGACATGAGCCACTGCACCTGGCCAGTGTTTTCTTTATAAAATAAGGAGTGTATATTGCAAAGCGTGAACTTTTTTCTTAACCAAAGAGCACCGACATTTATCAAGTATGTGCTATGTGTTAGGCACTATGCTAAGTGTTTGAAAAACACTATCACATTTAATTCTCACAAATAAGGTAGAGATTATCATCTTCATTTTAAAGGTGAGAAAATAGGAGGCTAAAACAGGCTTGCAAGGTGAATTCCACATCACATAAGTAGTAAGTGATACAGTTGTATTGCAAACCCAGGTCTGTCTGAATATAGAACCCAGGGGCTCAACACTATAGCATACAGCTTCTCTGTTGGTAATTGGAATAGAGCCATTTCAGGAACACAGGTGCTGTCAGAATCTAAGAGGATTTAAAACAGTATTGAAAATGTCTTTTCCTCATTATGTTCTTTCTCATGTCTTTTATTCTTCCATGTGAATCTCCTTTAATTGGCCATGATATAAAATCTCCACCCTTCCTTCACAAACTTGCTCTTCCTTTGAGTTCTTATTTTCTTATTTTAGTTAATAGCCATCATCTACTACCACTTATTTACTCAAATTATAAATCTAAGCATTATCTACTCTTTTTTCTTCCCAGTTCCTTCACCCACACCCAGTTAATCTCACTAGTTCTTAAAATATTACCTCCTCTTACATATATTTCCTTATTCTAGAACTTCCTCACCATTCACTACCTTCTTTACTCTGCCTAACTCTTGGCTCCTCAAAATTCAGCACACGGGTCTTGATGTCATCTCTGGTTTAGGCTGAATTCATCTAGGCTACATGACTGATACTATGGGCTTCCTTCTGTTATATCCCTTAATGCATGGTAGTATAATCATGAACATAAGTTTTCCCTACTGGAGTATAATCATTCTAAATATCAGGCTCATAACCTTCAGATTGGTAACCTTGATGAATAGCATAATAATAACTTTTTTTTTTCTTAGAGACAGGGTCTGACTCTGTCACCCAGGCTGGAGTGCAGTGGTACAATCTCAGCTCACTGCATCTTCCACCTCAGGAGGATCCTCCCACCTCAGCTTCCTGAGTAGCCGAGACTATAGGCACGCACCACCATGCTTGGCTAATTTTGTATTTTTTGTAGAGATGAGGTTTTGCCATGTTGGCCAGGCTGGTGTCAAACTCCTGGGCTCAAGCAATCCTCCCACTTCAGCCTCCCAAAGTGCTGGGATTACAGCCCTGAGCCACCACACCTAGCCGTAACTTTTTAATAAATGTTTTTTGAATGAGTGATATATTTAATTCAGATTTGAAAATATTTGTCAAATGCTTACTTTATACCAGCCACATTTTTTTATTTACATTTTTATTGTCACCTATGAAAATATTGACTTAAATTCTGCAGCTATTTGATCTCAGGCTTTACATTTGTTTGGTAACTCCCATAGTGTTATATAAACATGGGGGTTAAAGGACCCATGTGAGGCACTTTTTTTTATTTTTATTTTTTATCGTGTTGATGGAAAGCTAGGGTGAAAGGATGGCCAGTTGGACTAGAGCACGAGTGCTGCTCTAATTACTTGGCAGAGTACCCAGTATTAGTCCCCTGCAATTTGCTTGGGGATGAACATCCCACACACTTGCTTGGGATGAACAAGGACACATTGATTGATACGGTTTTGAAAAGGCTTGGTTTCATTGCACTCTGTTAAATCTTCAAGGTATGCCAACTTTTTCCCCTGGCCATGAAAGGCATGAGATGAAGTTAACATCAGGGGCTGGAGACCAGATGGTCGCTGGGGGCTGACCTGCAGGGCTTTTTTTTTTAATTGTACTTTAGGTTCTGGGGTACATGTGCAGATCATGTAGGATTGTTGCATAGGTACACACATGGCAATGTGGTTTGCTGCTTCCATCCCCCCATCACCTACATCTGGCATTTCTCCCCATGTTATCCCTCCCTGACCTCCCCACTGCCCCCACGGTCCCTCCCTTGGACCCCCCACCAACAGACTCCAGTGTGTGATGCTCCCCTCCCTGTGTCCATGTGTTCTCATTGTTCAACACCCGCCCTTGAGTGAGAACATGAGTTGTTTGATTTTCTTTTCTTGTGTCAGTTTGCTGAGAATGATAGTTTCCAGATTCATCCATGTCCCTAGAAAGGGCACAAACTCATCATTTCTTATGGCTACATAGTATTCCATGGTGTATATATGCCACATTTTCCTTGTCCAGTCTATCATCGATGGGCATTTAGGTTGGTTCCAGGTCTTTGCTATTGTAAACAGTGAGGCTATGAACATACATGTGCGTGTGTATTTATAATAGAATGATTTATCATCCTTTGGATGTATACCCAGTAATGAGATTGCTGGGTCAAGTGGACTTTCTGTTTCTAGGTCCTTGAATCACCACACTGTCTTCCACAATGGTTGAACTAGTTTACACTCCCAACAGTGTAAAAGTGTTCCTATTTCTCCACATCCTCTCCAGCATCTGTTTCCAGATTTTTTAATGATTGCCATTCTAACTGGGATGAGATGGTATGTGGTTTTGATTTGCATTTCTCTAAGAATCAGTGATGATGAGCATTTTTTCATGTTTGTTGGCCTCATTTATGTCTTCTTTTGAAAACTGTCCATATCCTTCACCCACTTTTGAATGGGTTTTTTTCTTGTAAATCTGCTTTAGTTCTTTGTAGATTTTGGATATAAGTCCTTTGTCAGATGGGTAGATTGCAAAAATATTTTCCCATTCTGTTGGTTGCCGAGTAACTGTAATGATTGTTTCTTTTGCTGTACAGAACCTCTGGAGTTTAATTAGATCACATTTGTCTATTTTGGCTTTTGTTGCCAATGCTTTTGGTGTTTTAGTCATGAAGTCCTTGCCTATGCCTATGTCCTGAATGGTTTTGCCTAGGTTTTCTTCTAGGGTTTTTATGGTGCTAGGTCTTACGTTTAAGTCTTTACTCCATCTGGAGTTAATTTAAGTGTAAGGTGTCAGGAAGGGGTCCAGTTTCTGCTTTCTGTACACTGCTAGCCAGTTTTCC